>VZUI01093132.1:0-283898 GCA_013401135.1 Cettia cetti | reverse complement strand
CTTTTTCTTTTTCTTTTTCTTTTTCTTTTTCTTTTTCTTTTTCTTTTTCTTTTTCTTTCTTTTTCTTTTTCTTTTTCGCTTTTTACTTTTTTCTTTTTTTCTTTTTTTTCTTTTTTTCTTTTTTTTCTTTTCTTTTTCTTTCCCTTTTTCTTTTTTCTTTCCCAACCCTAAAATTCAAATTAGGCTCCAGCTCAAAGCCTTTACCACCAGGGCATGAATGCTAAATAGCCTGTTCCCAGTCCAATCTGTTCACTGCTTGGCTAATGATTATTCTCCATAGAAACCTCACCAGAGTCAGTTATTATTCTCTCCTCATGCACTTGTATCTCTCTTGTATTTATATAAGATTAAGTAGCCCTGTTAAGTTTTTACCTCTCTGATTGGAGCTTATTTTAACCTCAATTAAGCCATCAGCCCGGGGTTTCTGAAGGCAGAGTAATAGCATAGCCATTATCATTCTCTCCACCTTTTGTATGAAAATGATGTTGAGGATTGGTTGCTTTGGGGATTGCTCTGTGGCAGGTAACCAACGCCGAGAGCCGGGGAGGATAAATGGTGCCAGACTCCCAGAGGTGCCGTGGCACTGTGTAATTATTGTTCCAGACAGCTGAAAGCAGCAGGGTTTCTGGTTCCCCTGCTTAGTTTCAGTCTGCCATGATTGCTGGCACAGAAAGATGCTGATTGTAAGTAAACATCAATTATGCCCTGGTACCCCACTGCTAACATCTCCGGGCTCGCAAGAAACTGAAGCACAGTGCTGTGCTTGGCTCCTACTACCAAAAAACATCTATATGGATTTCAACTTCCAGGTTTTTGTCTCACTTGGTCAAGGGACATTGCTCCTAAAATCCATATTCATGAATAACGAGAGTTATGGTGCTCTTTGTATTGCTGCTTATGTGCTGTACTTCAATGCTGTTGCTAATATAATGACTAAAGTACTTATTCTTGAAGAAGGCATACTCAGGTGATGCAGCAAGCAATTCTGTTATCTGCTCTGGAGCAGAGGAATCATTTTAGAGTCTTTAAAAGAAAAGAAAAGGAAAAAAAGCAAGCAACCAAGAAGGCAAATAAAACTTATCAATCATCCTATATGTCAAGGTAATTTTTTTCAGATGATGTGTTTTTTAAATGTCAGCCTACTCCTTACCCTTTTTTATGTGGCTTTGGGATTTCTTTTTTTCTTTGTTAAAGGAGGCTTAAAAATGCAGAGCCCACACTGTGGCAGACAACAAGCCCTGCTCCTTGGGTTGCGTGGACAGTTACAAAGCGATTTCCGTGGCACTCCAAATGCAGCCTCCGACGCTGATGGAATTTCGCTGTGCTGTGATTGCACTGCACTGCAGTGAAATGGGTTCAATTTGATTATCTGGCTATTCCATTTCGCCTATATTTACAACCTGCCTGACCTCTGGGGGAAGGGGAGGACAAGGCAGCCAGTCATGCTGGAGACATTTCAAAAGGTCAAAGCAATACAGTGTTTACCACTATAATTCACAGGCTCTACAATTCGGAGATAGGGCTCTCACGACAGAAATTGGCTGGCGAACATAGTTAATGTGAAATATTTATCTATTCCCAGAGCAAACATGGAAAGTAGGGAATGTTTTAAAAATTCTCACCTTTCTCCTTTTGGAACATGATGATGTGTAAGTGCATAAAAGCAGTGTGTGGACAATACTTTCTTTTTTAGAAGTTGCCGTTGGCTGGTGCCAAAAGGTTTGTGTTCGACTGGCTACCTTGTCCACAGCCTTGGTGCTGATGTTAACACATTTACAGCCCCACAGGGATGATTCTGAGTGTGTTGTTGCTGCTAATGCTGCTCCCAGATGGGTGCCACCCTCTGCACCTCCACCATCTGTGCTCAGCAGTGAGGTCTCAACCTCCCTCCAATGTTGCGCCAGCAGCTTGGGAGTGAGTGGGAGCAGAAGGTTCTCTGCAAATCTTAATTAAACTTCACATGCAGTCCTCCTGTCTTGAGTTACAGATTCAATAAGGTCTTAAACAACCACCACTCATCCCAAATGGTTAGCTAATAAAATGGTGTGTGGATTCCAAAGCACTATTTAAAAATTCTTGTGTACTTTATAGGCCTCAAAAGTCAGAAAGTAAGAAAACCATCTTCATGCTTATGAAGTCTGTGCAGCTGCCCATTTCTGAGATTTCCATCTCTGCAAAGCCTGGACCCCAGGTGGTCATGCAGTCTGGATCAACATTTTGCACCTCTAATTTCTTTGTTTTTAAACAGTGTTTAGTCTTAAATCTCTCCCAAAGTTAGGCTTTCTGGTACTGGGGACAGAGGTGCTGTGAATTATAAAAGTTTTATTTTGAAAAATGGACTGGGTTTTTTGTTTGTTTTAAAATGAACACTTTGTATGTCATCCCCTGAGAACTGCTGTCCATCATTTTATGTTATTGGATTAATATAATTAATTGGAGAGTGGAGTCTGAGAGGCAGCTATAGCACTTACTTCTTAGCATCTTTCATCTTTGCAGGAAAGATATTTGAAAGGCAGACTAAGAGAGCAGAGCAGCTTGAAATAAGGTACAGCCTCAGCTCTATGAGTCAGCACAGATCAGCACTATGAAGTGGTTCACACAGGGAAGCATCTCAGTTAGATGCTACATCACATCCCAAAGGGATCACTGGAGGCTCACACTGCCTCTCCCTGAGCTGCCATGAGCTCCTGGTCCTCTTAATCCCTAACAGAGGTCTCTGGTGACACCCAGACCCTGCACAGAGCCAAGCAGAGGAGTTTGCTGTGTGGGACAGGGACACTGTCTTCACTAGTGCTGGTCAGACTCTTTCAGGGAGAAAATAATTTTTTTGTGTAGCTCCCTCTGCTCCAGTCAGCACGGCGCCACCATCTTCCACCAGTCTTCACATGGGTATTTGATAACACACTGAAATTATAGCAGCTTGCAGGGAGGGGAAGAAGAGGAAATGAGACCTATATGTTGTTGAAAATGATAAGCCAAGTGAGCAAGGAACAAAAAGAGCTGTGCCAGAGGCACAAACCATGCCTATGGAGCGTGTTCAAGCTTTACCCACAGAGCATCTTTTCTGCAACCTGGCTCACCATCACAGAGGAAGAATCCAGCCTGGATCAAAGAGCAGCTCTCTGGTTAGAAGGTGTTTGAAAACAGCTTCTGCTTACACACAGGACTTAAAAAAAGCTTTGCCCCAGAGGAAGTAAATGCTGCTTTAAGGTCACAGTACCTGGCACTAACTGTGAATTCCCATGACCTGGAAGCAGGACATGATCAGGCGGGGTGCTTCGGGGTGTCTCATCCCAGCTCAACCATTGGGACACTTCTGGAGTTTTCTCCTGCACTGTAAAGTCTGCAATTTGCCTTTACCTCCAGATCCTTTTAATAATTCTCTCTTTTCTCTATATCCTTCCATTTCTTTTTCTCCACCTTGTATTTTATGTTTCCCATCATTCAGCAAGAATCTCTTACTTCCCTCCACCCTTTTCCCAAGGTCTTTCAGCATTTATAATTAAGAACACTGTAGGCAGTCTAAAGTTCTTTAATACAAGACCATTTTCCAGTGGATTATAAACCCATCAAAAGCAGAAAATTTGACAATGTTTGCTGTGTGGGATTTCTACTTTGGTTTGTAATGTTTGACAGGCATTGTCACAAAACCTGCTCAGAGAATCCTCAGGAGGAGCTCAGAGGAAGACTCAGAGGTGACAGACCTTTACTGGGAAGCATTAGCACATCTATTGTTCAAGGCAGAAATTTAGAAACTTGCTGAGAGGTCTCATGTTAGTGATGGGATTTTGTCATTTCCATGCAGCTTGACCAAATTTGGCCAATTTTTGAGTCTGTGAAAACTTTCAGACTGCACATGGGCAATAAATTCCAGCTGGAGTTTGCCAGCTAAAATATCTTTGCACTGAACATGCTCCCACTGAGGGGCCATGAGATGCCAGATGAGCTTTCCACACCTCCCTTTGTGGGACACAAATGCTGGGGGGCAAAGGACCAAATTAAAGTTATTTCAGAAACCTTAATTTTAGAGGTCCTTTTAATTAATTACTTGGTTCAATGATCCTACTTGAAGCTGTCCAGACAAACAAGATGAAGATCCCCACTGTAATGGAGCCATTGGAGAAATTAATATTTGCTGTATTTTAAGTATGCAAAATAAAGATTTTACAAGAAACATTTTTATATAACTTAAAATGTAAAATGTCTTTATTTTTGTCTAAAGAATGGATTAATTATTTATTACTGCACACTGCATTGCCAAGATTTACACACTAGTTCAAATAACAGTTGCTTGAAAGAGCAAGAAGATTTCTTTACAGAAAAAGCTTGTGTAGCTGGCATAAGCTCATCTTGGCTGGGCTCTGTCATGGATTGTCTATAATATTACATTGCCAGGACACAGGGCAGAAAGGAGATAAGCCCATCAGGCTAAAGCTTGGGGTGGGGAATGCTGAAAGGGGTGAGAGACAACATCTGCAGGAGTTTCTCCCCTCGAGGTGTCTGGAAACCAGGCTCAGCAAAAGCCTTTGTAAAAGTGAAGCAAGGAGTAAAAATAACAAGGCAATGAAAAAATTAAAACAAGACAAAAAATACCCACACCAAGAAACAAATGCATCTCCAAGGCAGGAGGAGAGACCGACTCAGGGAATTTTTCAGCAGATAAGAGAAAATGGTAAAAAATCCCCAGACTCTCCATCCTGCCACTCATGCACTGGTGATGGGAGGATGGAGGATTACATGGATTGTGAGTACAGCCACAGCTCACCCCTGTGGGGGAGGACACTGTTGTTCTTAGAGCTCACTGAGACCATGGCTGCTGCAGAAACGGGCATGCAACAGGGGGTCAGAAGGTACAAAACTCTGCCAAAGCCACTCTCTGAACTGTCAGGCATGTGCACACTGAGTGGAGCCAGTGGAAGGTGGTGGTGGAGCCACAGTCTCCAGGTGTGAGATGACCAGAGGGAGCCATCCTGTCCAGGTGAAGGAACGCCCGTCAGCACAGGAAGAAGTGTCATACAACTGACAAAAAGTTGCTTATAGAAAGTGTATGAAGGAAAAAAATACCCTGTAGTACTTCTTGCTAATAAAGCTTCTTTCTTATTTTTCTTTATTTAATTCCAGCTGTTAGCAGAAGGAAAAGCTTTAAAAAGGAGGCAAGCAAACCTTTAACCCTGCATAGATTCCTCCAGGCTGTTAACAGCTCTCCAAACAACTACAGCTACACAGCCTTGACATTCCTGATCTTTTACAACAAACTGGGCATTGAAACAAGATTTTCCATGTTTGCTTCTTCATGTTAAAAAAATTAGAAAGGAACAAAAAATTCCAGGCTGCACCAAAACACACAGACCCAGAGGGACATTCCTGAGCGTCCGCCCTGTGCCTGACCCTGGTCTGGCACATGTGAGCTGCCCTGGAAATGCCAGCCATGTCAGTGGCCATCACAGGTTTTCCTGCCAGGGCTGTAATTCCAGCAGCAGGTTGCTGAAGAGACACAGAACTACAGGAGCCTTGTGGAACAAATGGGCAGTCAGTGCCACCACTCCTGCCATCCATGGCTATAGGCTCTCTGGAACTTTGCCCTGATGGAAGCAGAACCGCTGCAGAGATAAGGTTGGAGGGGACTTCTGGAGGTCAGCCAGGGACGCCTAGGACCATGCCCACATGGCTTTTAAATATCTCCAGTGATAGAGACTCCACCACACTCCTGGGCAGCCTGTGCCAGTGCTTGGTCACCTTCACAATGAAAAAGTGTTTCCTCACTTTCAGAGGAAGCCTTGTACTACCTAAAATATTTCGAGCACTTAGGCTTTAGGTTCTTGTGAAGAAGCAGGAGCAGAAGGGAATAAAACACACTCTGCCACTGCTTCCTTGGTGGCTGGCAGGCAATGAGTCTCCAGCCTCCTCCCTTCCTGTCACAATTTTACTGACTATTGGAATAGTGGCTGTACCCCTTGACAAAGAAAAAATGAACATTCATGCCCAAATTGTTCACAGATGTTGGGAACATCTCAGAAAACACATGAAGCCCTAAATTGGTCTTTCACTGAGATTAATATTAAAATGTCATCCCAGCATGGTGCAGTTCACAGCAATCTGCCAAGACAAAGAAAGCCATTTACAAAGTTGAGACTGTGCTCTGAGTCCAAATAAGGGAAGAGAAAAATGGAAGTTTACCCTAAGCTATCCTTGGCTCACCTTACTGTGTCTAGACGTGGCAGGTTGTCAGAGAGTTCTCCAAGAGCCTTGGGAGAAGGTATGCAGCAGACCAAGTTTTTCACCTCCCAGCTGGCAAGGTGTTTGTAGATTGGAGCTCACTGGGAACCTCAGCAAAGCCTGGTTGGATTTTAAGTCTGTGTTTCTCCTGATGTATTTAGGCATGGGGTGAATTTGCAAAAACCCCAGCACCACAAGTTTCATACAGAAAGCCATGAGACTTTTGTTACTCTCTTGCTGCCCCTTCAAGGAGTTTTGGGAGAGTCTGAAGAATGGCTCACTAAAGAGACCCCCCACAGAGCATCCTACCACTTGTTAGCTGATTTACAAAAGAAAGACAATTATCAGCTTAAGGGCAGTACAAAAACCATGAAAATTTGCATTGACTATGATGTGACACCACAAACTGCCTACTACATACACAAAACCCGAACTTGGGAAAGAATATTGCATTGGGCAAGAGCGAGAATGTGTGTAATAGGGCTGTGCATTCAACGACTTCAAAAGAAAATGAATATATCCAAAGAAAAGGGATGTTCGAAGAACAGTTGAATCTCCTCCTACATTTTTATGCTTTTTGAAACTGTCTTGGTGCAAAAGAATTCTCTTCAGGCACAGGTTTTTAAAGAAAGGTTTTGAGATGTTTTGCCTTAGAAAACAGTGCTTACGATGCAGCAATAGAAAGAGATCACCATGGGCAAGAGCTGGTTACAAAGAAGGAAGAAGATAGGAGCCAAAGGGAGCTGAGTGGAGCACAAAGCAGACTACAGCAACTACAGCATCATTCTGCTCTTATGCCAGTATTGTACTTTGTTGAAAACATGGTGCTTTCCTGTTCCCTGCAGCATAACCCACAAATAGCAGGCTTGCTGTGCCAAAAAGCTTCAAGTCAACATGCTGTATATTTATATCATTAAAGAAATAAAAGGCCACTTCATTCATGGTGCTTAATTCGATATATTCAAGACATAAACATGTTTTGAGTGACAAGGCTTAGTAAAGTTATTCCATAGTTACCCACTATGAAATTTCTCCAGAACTTCTGAGTGTTGCCACAGGTGTGTACAGACACAGCTGGAACATTTACCTACAGCAAACTCGTACTCCTGCAAGTCTCCATATTTGCACACATCTCTACGTTCCCCACATCCCTCTGGGATCAAAGATACCACCATGTCCTGGTTCACAGTAGGAGCTGAAACTGGAAGTGACACATTTAGAGAGTGGCCCTTTAGCGCTAGCACAGGCTTCGTGAGTTTCCACTCATCTTGATATTAAACAGGTGTTAAACAGTAGGCAATTTTATAAGTTTCTTTTTACTGGAAAGTGTCTGGAAAGCAATGAAAACCTCACAGAGCAGTTTTTGTGAAATGTCAGAGGGAAACATCTGTTATTTGAAAAGCTAATAGGAGGGAAGCACTGCAGTAAGAACTTTCTCTTTGGGGCGTTTTTCCCATGTCGGGAAGTGCTCCACTGGGACTCTCACTCTTGCCTGCCTGCAACGCTGCTGGTTGAAGGTTTTGCCTGCAAGAGCTGTGGAAACTAAAACTGCCAGAGGTTCAGGCAGGACCTGAGCCACCAGAGAGCAGATGGGGTGTGGGAGCTCAGCATCACACAGCCTTCCTAGGAACACAAGGCCACGCAGCTTAGCACCATTTTGCCTTTAATTTGTTGCATTTCCAGTAAAACTTGACCTTTAAGCACCACTGCTGTTCATTAAATTATGTTGCTTGGCAGGAAAAAAAAGGTTATTTCAGGGTCTGTCACTCAACTGATGTTTACTGAGGGCATCAAGGAAGATTCCAAATACAGAGAATAACAGGTAGAAATGAATCAGAAGCACTTCCAGTACAGGTCCAACACATTCTTCCTCTCAGCATGTACTACTGGCCACCACCCACAGGTCACTGGGCAACTCAGACACAGCTTATCCTAAGGAATAAATTTGAGATGGCTCCTGAAAAGCTCTCGCTTCTCTTGCAGGTGCAGCCCTGGCTGCTTTACTGGGGTCAGGAAAGGAAAATGACACTTTTAGAGCATCATGCAACCAGTGTTTCAGCCTGCCCTGACATCCTCTGCTGCCCCAACCCAGGCACAAAGACGCTGAGGGTACCCAGTTTGTCACAATCTCAGAAACTTTTGACAAGAGCAGTTTGGTGATGCAATGGGTCCTAAAAGAGAAAAAAGGGGTTGCTTTTTTATTTAGACCTAAGGCTTGAACTATATCCTGAGCCTGGTGTACACCTCAATATTATTTATATGCAAACCCAAGAGATCTGAATTAGATCAAGACAAGTCATACTCAGTCAGATTCTCATTTCTCCAGTCACTTCTTTATTTTTCAACTCAGTCTGAGAGTAGCAAGGGCTGGTATCTTCCCACATTGAGGGAGAGAGGTCAGCAGGAGGAACTGCAAAGTTTTTCTCTCTGTCCTGTGAATAAGTGATGATCACCATGGGCAAGAGCTGGTTACAAAGAAGGAAGAAGATAGAAGCCAAAGGGAGCTGATTGAAAACAATCACAGTTTTGGAAGACTTCTGTTAACTTTGTTCAGCTTAGGGCAAACTCTCAGAGCCAAAGAAACTGGGTTTTGTGCTGTCAGCTTTAAACTGCTTGATGTGACTGCTTGGGGTAGAATAAACAGCTTTTGTTTCATTCCTCTGCTGTACTTGGCTGCTGCATGCACTGGTTTATCGGATTAAAACATACAGATTAAGGGGATAAACTAATCAACAAACAGGCATGGAGCTCCACTAGGCTGGGGCAGATGGTGGTGTTGTGCAGGTGCCAGCAGAGCACCCACACCTGGGAGCATTGCTCCTCCCTGGCCACGCCTCTGTTGGGGCATCACACCATGGGCAGCACCACGGCACACACCTGGGTGAGAAGTCAGAATCCGTGTTCTCTGCTCCTGGACTCTTCTTCTAGGTTTGTGTGGGTCCATTTGTTATGTGTCTGCACCTGTCTAGAGATCTCCTGGCATAATTTTAGACCCTGGCCAAGTACTTGTAATGTCTGTCCTGGAAAAAGCCCCAGGTGAGCTCAATCCAGGGCCCATGACACAAAGCCCTATAAACAGGACATACAGGCATGAGTTAGTCACGTTTTCATGGTCCTATTTAGCCAAAATCAGACAATTGGCAGGGGATGGAGTTAATGTAGGAGGCAAACCTTTATCAGACACCTCTGCACTGATTTCCATGGGCACAAAGGACACGTGCTGGTGTGCAGGCTGCTGGCAGCATTGAGGCACTAGCTGACACTGGTTTTTGCAGCTCTCCAACCTTTAAATGACAAGAAAAACAAAACAAGACAAAAAAAAAAAAAAAACAAAACAAAACAAAAAACCCCACAAAAAAACAGCAAAAAAATCCCCGTTGGTTTTGGGGGGAAGAGGGGAAGTGACCTGTGCACATATAGGCACTTCCTTGCTCAGGCATGGGCTCAGCCAGATAGGCTGCTTTTCCTCTGAGTAATCTCCGGAGACACCACGCTTGAGCTGTGCCAGCTCTTTGCACAGGCTGCTTGCTGCTGTGTCATATCCTCACGGTATTTGCCATAAGCCAGGCTCCTAAAAGGCTTAGTGTGAAGCCCCTTATAGGAAAGCTATTTGGCATTCATCTGCTGCTCAGTCCAAGGAAGGTTACCTCAGATAGGCTGCAAAATCGTGATGTAAATACCTACAGTTTTACATTACAGAGCTAACTCAGCTCTGCCCACCTCAGAGCCTGCAGAAGAAAGGCAGCAAGTGCCTCCACAACCCGTCTGCAAAGTGCTCTGTCCTCCCTGGCAGCAGAAAGGCTGCTGTGTTCACAGAACCACAGCATATTCTGGGTTGGAGGGGACCACCAAGCCCAACACTCGAGCAAATAGCCCCTACTGGGATTGAACTTGTGATATACAGACATCAGCTCACAAGGCAGGCAGTGTCCTTGAGCACAGAGGATTAACGTAATGAGTGACAAATTAAGAATAACCATCTCATCTTCATTATTAGTCTAAAAAATTCAGAATGTAGCAGGAAATCTGGCCTCTGTAATTGCCTTTTTCTCCAAGGCAGAAATCACACTAAATAAAAAGGCTTCAGCTTCTCCCCCAAAGGCACACTTCTAACCTTCTGCAAATACACAAGGATGATGATGCAAAATGCCCATATTTTATCTGCAAATGTTATATTGGGCTAATAGCCCAGGCTGAAACAGATAGGCATAGGTTCTAAAAGCAAATAATGTGTCCTGAAACACTATTTTATCATGTGTTCCTTTTAGAAGTATGGCCTAAGGATAAAATCTAGGTGCACTGATGGACAACTGCTTCACCTCTAAGAGAAGTCAAACCTGTGCTTTCCAGAGCCACAACCTCTGCTGCACAAACTAGAAGGCCCAGCCCGTTCCCACCTGTGCAGAGCAAGCCACTTTCTCCAACCTCTGCTCCTTTTGTCTCCTTTTAGTTGCCTTGATTTTGTGGACTGAAGCACATGGACACTTACTGTAGGAGCCTTTTCCCTTGCAGATGCCCCAAGTCTTGAGTGAGGTCATGAGCTTTGCATAAATGGCTTAGCCTCCACTAATTTGGAGGCCTTTTTAAAAGTATATATTTTTTAGGCTATACTGACATCTGCAGGTGCACCATAATGGATTTTGGAAATTAGACATGCTATCGTTGAAGAATCAGCCTCCAGGTTTGCAGTGAAAAGGATGATTGCATCACTCTTAGTGAAGGGAGTGGAGGAGCAGGGCCAGCTCCCACGAGAGGGTGCTGTGCACTGCAGTGGCCAAGCTCTGCTACCAAACCCTCCCTGGTGCTAAGAGCAGACTCACGCCTTCATGGAATTGTTCTCAGGCCAGTAGATCACAGCAGACCAACTTTGTAAAGAACCTACAAGGTGCAGCTGCTCAGAATTAGCAGAGAGCTGTATTTAGTGATATTTTGCCTGGTGTTCAAACCTGTGTTGACCAATGTTGGTCTTAGTTTAAACAATAGCCACAAAAACCTGCATTTGGAAAAATGCAGGATATTGTAGATGAGAATGAGGGTCAAATTAACTCAGGTCATTGTTACTTGAATTTATAAATACACATTGAAATTGTATTCAGCCAGAGAATAATGTGTTTTGCAAATATTCTCAATTTTCTACTGTCCTGACCTTATAGTGAACAAGTGAAGGAACATCTCTGATGCTGGAGATGTCACTGCAGCAAGATGTCACATGTTCTTCAAGATCAAGTGGGGTTCAGAGTGCCTTGCCTTTAATGAAGATGTAAACAAAAAAATCCATCAAAGATGCCACTTGAAATAGCTGAACGACAGGTGCCAAGGCAGGTGGGAATTTCTGCCACCTAATGCATGTCTGGAAGTTGCAGAACTGAAAGAAATAGGCTGAAGCTTAACCACACACAACAGTGGTATATCATAACAGTTTTGTTAAGGTGAGTTTTTCTTAGATACGTTCTTCATGAAGTAAACAAACACACAGAATTATTCTTATTTACCTTCCAAGGATTTTTTCTGGCTTCTAAAAATATTCTATTACCAATACAAGACTCTCTGTAGTATCTCATCCTGAAAGTATTTTGAGGCATGAGGATTTTGACAGGCATTGTGTTGCTTCTAGGTATTATTAAACTGTGAAAAAAGAAGAAATAAATTAACAAGACAGACTCCTTTCTGTTTAAACAGAAGAACTTCCAGTATCTAAGTTGTGATTTGTTTGTCTCAAATCACATTAAAATTTAGGCTATTTGCCCACTTTTTAAAGGACCTCACCAGACACCCAGGCCTGCCTGACCTCAGGGAGCCCTGAAGCAGAAGCCTTCAGAGACACAATTCCCACTTTATCCCTGCAAACTCTGCTTGTGCAGTCTCAGGACCTGCACCTCTGGGCTCTCCAGACACCTCAACACTCATGAGAGGGGCAGCAGGGTCTAATCTTGAAAGCTGTTACTTTTTAAAATGAGATTGCCATGGTTTGGTACCAGGAATTAGGTGACATAGAGATGAACACAGTAAAGCAGAAGAAAGCCTGGGATGAAGACACTACACTCTCTTATGTCAAAAGTCAGGCTTTGCTCACTTTGGCTTTCCAGGTAGTCCTACTGAAGGGTAAAGCAGATCCTGGTGCAGCTAAAGAGAAGGAAGTTGTACTGCAAGTATGCTAATGTTAGAAAGCTTTTCCCCCTCCCCAACCCAGCCACTCTCTCTGAGTGCTGTTTCAGTGCTCCTGCAGGTGCAGAGCTGCATTTGTACCGTTCCTGGGAGCTGATCGAGCTGGTGGGTGCCTGGAGAAGGAGGAGAGGTGCCATTTCCCCTGTGAGCTGGACAGGAAGGGGCTCGGGCACCTCCTCTTCTGCTGAGGGCTAAGTGCCCCAACCGCAGCATAAAAGAGGAGGCAAGTCAGCTAACACAGCTGCACAGTGCCTGGGAGTCACATCCCAGAGTCAGACTGAAGCCTTTAAGCAACTCTCAAAAACTTGCTGCAGAGCTTAGAAATGAGCCCAGCGTGTTAGTGTGGAGAGGCAGCCAGCTATGGGCCAGGGGTGTGTGAGCATGAGAAGTGACCCTCTACTAACACCACACTCCTGGTGCACATCTCTGAGGGCAAGATGCACAAAAAGGGTGTTTAAGACCTCTGCCAACTAGAAGCCATGGTCCTGAGTTATGTTCCTCAGCTCTCTGCACACTGTATGACTGCAGGGAGTCAAGCACCTCTGAAAAAGGAGAGATGAAAACCAAGCTGCAGGGTAAGGAATCACCCTGCACAGCAATTAGGAAACACTCAGATCTGTCTTGTGCACTGGCCCATGTACCCAGAAAACATAGAAGTCTTGCAGGAAGAGCAGTGGCTCATCTCTGTCTGACTGACACCCTTGGAGCTACAAAGCCTGTGCCCCTCAGGCAGAGATCTCTGCAGCCTTTTCTAAATCCTGCAATAGCACATTGCCTGATGAGGCAGGAGGCAGAGGTACAGGTCTCCCTGCCTGTGGTAGCTCAGGAATGCCCCTGCCAGCCCCAGGTGCTCCTGCAGTAAGGGTCTGAGCTGAGGGCAAGGCGGCTCTTCCAGTCCCCGTAGCAGAAGCCGTTCCTTTTGCCTCACAATACAGGACAAGACTGGAGAGTTGGAGCCTGAATCAATCAAAGAGACAGAGAACTCACTCAGCAAGTCAGGTACAGCAGTCTGCCTCAGAGCAATCTGAGTGTGATCTTCTCCCACCCATTTACCCATCACAATGAAGTGCTTCAAATGGTCTTTCTGACTTGGCTGCACTGGAGAGAGAGGCTTTCAAACATTCTATGAAGACAATAAAGCAAAAACCTCTTGAACATCAGCAAATCTTTACTGCCTTTGCTCAGTTTTCACTGGGCATCTGGACAGAGATCTTGCCCTACATGTGAGCTGTGGAGCAGCTCAACAGCCCACCAGGCACATCCCAGAATGCTTGGCAGCATGGACTCTCCCAGGAGTTCATCACTTAGCCACAGTTTTGCCATGTGGTTGTTTTGCAGCCTTGTGCTCAAATTCAACAGTGCAACAAGCACAACCTCAAACCAAGCAGAGTGTCCACGGACCCAAGATTTCCATTACAGCTTTACACATGTGGAGAGAAAATAAACCTCCTTGTCTCTTGGATTCCACAAGAAAAGCTCTGGGGCAGGTAAACTCTGTACTACAGTTAATACATTGTGTGCAGCATGGCTGACAGCCATGAACACGAGGCAACTGAGAAACAAAGAGGGAGAGGAGAGGATGAGTGCTGTTCTCACACTGACATCCCAGCAGCAGTGAAGACCTGGGGAAGTGGAGCCCAGGAGGACACAAGTGCCAACTTTTTGCTTCTCAGTCCCAAAAGGGTTGTAGTACGAATCACCTAACAGACAGATGTATAAAAGCCATGTCCTTTAAAGGCCAGGACAAACCTTCCTCTTCTTCTGTTATTAAGATTAAACATTTAATAAACCCAGGAAAATTGATTTTCATGCAAGACCTGTTGAAGGCCTGGGCTGAGGACCTGGCTCACTTGCTGACATGACACAGATCTAGTTCAGTGAAGAAGAACATGAGGGCAGGAAAAATTCTCATCCAAACTCTGCTTGGTGAAAGTGATGGGGAGAAAAGAAAGAAAAAAACTGAGTCAGGAGCCAGAATGTGTATTTTGGTTTGTGTTTTCTGATGGTCTAAACCTGAAGTCTGATCTGAAAACCTTTGAAATGAAAGGAATTCAAATTCAGGTCCAGACTTCTACATGGATCCATTCCAAGCAAAACAAAAAAGGACCAAGTCTTCTGCTGTCTGAAGACTGAACACCTTTTTTCTGCCAAATTGCCTATTACCAAGCACTCATTCAGCACAACTAAAAAAAAATATTTAAAAAAAGGGGGGGGGAGGGGAAGTGGAATACATTTACTCGATGTTTAAACAGGTATTAAATAGTCTAGATATGAAAATGCCACCTATGAAGACAGAAGACACTAGCCCAGCTCTGAAACTGGGAGTTTTCCAAGCTTTTAAAAAAACATTTTACACATTGTCAAAACAAACTACAGATAAACAAGCATACAACAGGTGAAAAATGTGACTGCAAGGGCTGTGATGACAGTTCTGTTTGCACAATACATTCATTTCAAGGTACTTGAGCATCTGTTATATGTTTAGTTCCTTCCTGCTAAAGACAATAAAGCAGGTGAGCATCACTTACACCTAAGAGACCATATGTTTGTGAGATGCTGGGAGGCTCACTCAGCAGAGAAGAAATTCATTCCCTTCAGGGGAGAGCAAAGCAGATCAAATTTCTTCTTTGCACTTTATTATAATGACATTATTAATGCAAGTGATATAAAATAATGTACACAGAATACAGTGTCTGGGCTAAATGCTTCCTCTTCCTTGCTGCCAAGACATTAAAAAGAGTCTTGCTTTAGGTTTTGTGGACAAATAAAGTATATTTGTGGACAAATAAAGTATAATGAAAGTTAAGAGCAGCTGATTTTCTCTGCCCTTTGTAATGAATCCTCTTCTGAATTGTTAAAAGGAGACACTGGGCATGAAAATGTGGCTTCCAAGCAGGTTTCTCTTACTGAAGGGAAGCTCCCAGATGCTTAGCTTAAAGCCCCAGCTGAAGACAGGAAAAGAAGAGGTTGCTTTGATTTGAAAATTCTTGTTTATGATGACCCCATTCCCAGAAACACAGCAATGGCTGCTTTTGCTCCCACTATTTGAGGCAATTTTTCATGTTTAAAGGAAAGCCGTGATTACCCTTTATTCAGAATTATGTACACTGGGAGTACCATGTCCACTTTTGGACTGCTCAGAACAAGACAGACCTTGATACACTGAACTATGCCCAGTGGAGGCCACCAGGAGGGTTGGGGGCTGGTGCACAAGGACAAGGAGAGGCTGAGAGGCGCCTGCCCAGCCTGGAGATGGATGGCTGTCAGGGCTCTTGCTGCTGTCTACAGCTACTGGAGGGCAGGGAAGAAGGAAGAGGGAGTCAGACACTTTTAAGAGGTGCACAACAAAAGGCAATGAGCACAGTCTGGAACCTGGAAAATTCCACTTAGCTACTAAGTTGGATGTTGTCTGCTGTGAATGGGGTTTGGGTGAGATCTCCCAAGGTTATGCCTAAATTACATCATTATGCAGCACTAACACTGGAGGAACAACCCACCCTCTTCACACCTCAGTTGTGATGGGAAATGCAAAAGCAAGGGAGAGGAATATCATACGAAAACAGCAATGCATTTTTTATTTGACACAATGCATTTTTTTATATGGTGTCCAGAACAATTCAGCCAGAAGGGCCCAACTAAAGAGAGTCTTCAATTTCTAACTTCTAACAAAGCTCACCCAACTCAAAAACTTACCAGGTGAATGTGTCTCCTCTTCATAGATGACAGCTCTGCAGAGACAGACAGGTGTCTCAGCCTGGAGAGAGGTTATAAATTTAGAAATTAAATTTAGGTGTGTGAACCAATTGGCAAAATGAGTTTGTATTAGCGTAGGTGCAAAAGCAGAACTACAGAGAAGTCTCATTGCAGTTGAAGAGGCTGATCAAGTCATAACAGGAAAGTATTGCTGGCTGTGAAGGTACCCAGATTGCTTGCTGAAGGGGTTTTGAAGTGTTTAGGCAACAAGATGATACTCTTCTTTTCCAGTTCTAAGAAATTCAGGTCTAGACTGCAAATTGTAGTTATACTACGAATACAGAAAAATAGCCTCTGAAAAACATTTGTAGAGGACTGTGGTTCTATGTGCATACAGAAGTAAAGAAGTGCAAGTGCTGTGATGTGACCTTTCACTGCAAGTATGTGTAGTGGTAACAAAGGGGAAATTTTGTATGAGAAAAGCCAATGGATTTACTGCTTGAATGGGTTTTGTTTAAAACTAAAACATTGGTATTCTAAATAGTACTTACTGTGGGGTTTTTTTTTAATGTATTAAATGTTTGTTTAGCAAGGAACTGAATGGTATTTCCTCATTGATGCCAGCGGGGACTCCTGACACCTTCAGTCAATCAATAACTGAGATCTGTGTATTGCTTTCTGGAAGGACAGAAGTGAAGCTGACGTTTCAGGAAAGGGTTAAACAGAGATCCTCAGTAAAGGAGAGCTGGCTGGTTACTGTAGTGAAATGGGATTACACAGGCATGCAAATGGGAGGACAATTCCTACAGCTGAGCACTATCTCTCTACCTCTGCCTCCCGCTTACCAAATCAGGACAATGTCACCCAAGATACAGCCAGCTCCTTGCTGGGCAGGAGATCTCCAGCCCACCGGATAAAGGCCCTGAAAGCTGTAGCAGTCAGGCAGGACAGAAATGCTCCCCTGGGAAGCCAGCAGGCACAGGAGGAGAAGAGGGAACCACCACCCAGTCTCATGTCTCATTCCATGAGAAGCGATAGTGTAAACGGATCTGCCCCACAAACACTCCTCTTTCTGCATGGTCATGACCGGCTGGGGGGTTCCACTGACAGAACCGGCAGAAGAAAAATCTCTGGGAGCTATGCAAACCTGCCAGCATTGTAGAGCTGGCAATTCAGGGAAGCATCATTAGCCTTCCCAGCCCCTGGGGGAAGGGGAGGAGACAGGCTGGCCTGAAAGGCATTTACTGAGCCAAAGGGGTGGTGCCTGGGGCTGCTGCTGTCCCCCACACCAGTGCTCCCGGCAAGGCAGTGGTGGCAGGGGGGAGCAGCCCCGGGGGGAGCAGCCCCGGGGGGAGCACGGCTGCTCTCCTGCTCTCCTCCTCTCCTCAGGCAAGCCCCTGGCGCTCCTGGACTGAAGCGTTTTGTCCCCCTGGAGCATTTAGTGGGGAACAACCGAGCTGTACAAACCCCCCAGGGGAAAGCCAGAGCTGACCTTCACCTGCCCTCTCGCTCACCTGCTGCCTCCTCCTCCAGCAGCCCAGAGCCCACCGAGCCCTCTGCCTGCTACTTATTTATTTATCTTATAAAGATGAGCCTGGGGCGTTTCATGTTTCCGCCTTTTGTGCCCTTGAGGGAGGAGATAATGGAAGACCTGGCAGGAGATGCACACACACACTCATCAGCTCAGGGCTCCCCCACAACACCTTTGGAGAGATCACTGGGACTGGACCACACTGGTATCAATAAACATTTATCAGCGTTGCACCATTAATCCACATGTTTTTTTAAAATAAAGAACATGAAGATAAATAAAGCTGGGCTAAAGCACATATATAAAATTTGCAGGGAACACTGGAGACTTGGAGAAGCATCTTTCCTGTACTGGTGAGTTTCCTTCTGCATAAACACAACAATAAATAAGAAGTATTTCAGCTAACAGCCATAAATAGCATCTTGTGTGCACCCTTGAATGATTTACATGCTTGTCCTGGAGTGATTGGTCTGGAATGAGTTGCAGCCTGTTCCTCTTCCTACATGGCAGGAGTTCTCCCATTACCTAAGGTTCATTGTTTTTGCACTTTTTATTCCAGGGCTTCACGCATGGCTTGTTTGCTGCTCAGTTCCTTCCCGTGTCCAGCTTCCCTCCTTGCCAGCATTTCCAGCCATGGAGATGACACCTGATGGTGAGCTGATCAATGGCTGGTTTCCTTCCTCTGAACTCACCCGGTCCCACACACACCACAGTCTGTCAGCTTTGCAGATGTTCCTACTTGTTTTCATGGGATCTTTGAAAACATTTCAAATCCACCAGTGACTGAATGAAAATAATTTATGCCTGAAGTAAATGTGCTGATTTTAGTCATGTGAATCCTGTTGTAGAGAGGGACACATATACATGCATATACTTTACATACTGTTTTCAGACGTGTATGTATACTTGTTTTCTCATGAAGATAATATATTGATTTTTCTTGGCATGAAACAGTATTTTCAGAGACAGGACAAATCACATAGCACCGACAAGAAGTTTGTACCATTTGAATTTTTATGGCAAAGGCACAAGTGGAAATTTCCCTTGGGGAAATACATGGCATCTGAGATTTCTCCCTACATTGAAGAACATATATAAATGAGTCTTGACTGTATGAATTGCTAATTGAGAAGACACAATGCTATCATAGATGTAGAATTGCATTTGCCTTCTTTAAAACTTTGCTGCCATCTCAAGTAAATAAAGGCAGAGAAAGTGAAGAACTAAAGTAAAACACACCATTGTCCCAGAATAGGAGTTCATGGGCCAACTCTCAGCCTTTCGAACTGCAGCTTCACAGACGAGTGCTGTCTCCTCTGCAACCCGCATGCTGCTGGAGGTGGTTCAAAGGCATATGGGGAGTGAGAGCCTGTTACAAGCAGCAGACAGCACAGCTTCTGCTGAAGGTCAGACACAATCCAACTGAGAGCCTGTGATGCACAGATGAAGTCAAGGCTGTGCCTGCTTAGCCCAGTGCTCTGTCAGCCTTGGCAACTCCCAAAGGCAAGCCCAGAGTCACAGCCATTGACTGGGAGCTGTTGGCCGAGGAGAAGTCGCCCATTGCTTTATTATTTCTTGTAGGAACATATGGAGACAGACGTCCCAGTTTATCCCTGTGGAGCCCTGTGAAGATTCCTGTTCCTCAAGCAGCAGTAGCAGCTGCCAGCGAATGTGCTTGTGCTGAGGCTCCACACAGCTGCGGGGTGCTGCAGAAGGGCTGGAGGCACTCCTACTCACAATGGTTGTTTGCCTGCAGCTGGATTATGCACATGGTTGCTTCCAATGTCCACAAAAGGTTGAAGAATGCAGAGAAAACAGCTCAGACAATTGTTTATTTGTTTTCAAAAAAGGCAAAGGAGGAGACTCTCTCAGTGGAGAACATCAATTCATAGCCAAGTACCCATCTTTGGGACTAGAATGAATGGTGTCTCTACCAAAGGAGATGAATGCTGGTATTTCCTGCCAGGCTGGGCCATGACACCACCTCTTGCTTTTGCCTGACCACGAGTGGCAGGACAGCCTCTCCCTGAGTGAAGTTCAGCAGAATTAGGGTCTCAGCCTCTTTGGGCATCTGTCAGTAGAGGGCAATGTAGTTACAAACAACCGACCTGCTCCAGGTCCCCACCCAGCAGAAGGCACAGACCTTACCTAGTATTTTATATTGCCATGTGTGACCTAATAGTGTATCCTGCTGTTATGTACCGTGTTTAACATACCAGCAACACTATGTCATGCAGCTGATACTAGAATTAAGGTCTAGGGTATTTGTTTATGAAGGCAGGTTCCCTTGTGATCACTGCTATTTGTGGCAGGGGAAAGGAGGGGACACAGCACTGGAATGGGCTTCCAGTGGGCGTTTGTTTACTGTACTTTCGATGCACTGGTTTATCAGCCCAGGGAATAAGTTATAGCTTCCCAGCCTGCCTGTCTGGTTACAAATTCCAGTCTGTTCCTTCAGGCTGAATATAGAGAGCAGCTGGCTGAAGCTAAATGAATAATACTGCCTCACAAAACAATAGTGCTGGGCTCAACATGTTGCACAGACATCTATTTTGAGTTTGGATATTTAAAGACTAAGAAGGCATGACAGACACATTTATGGGGCAGCAATTACCAGCAGCCTGCAGATTGTGCCTTGGATGTGAACAGATTAACACCTTCTTCTCTGCATGTGCCAAATACTCCGGTAAAGAGTTCACCTTTACAAAGAAGGTGTCTCTGAAGAGCTGACAAGTCCTTCCACTTCCTGTACATCCAGCGTTTTCCTGTTTGATAACCTTAAGCAGAAACTTTCTGTGCTACAATCAGTCTTATCTAAAATAAAGAGGTGAAATGTGCTGCTGTTATTTTACTCAATTCTCTAACTTTTATTGGTGGGAAGTGGTAGAAAGATCTGTTAGATCTTTCTGGTCCATAATTTTCTAATAAAATTCTGGTCTAATGAAAGCACTGAGAACCTCCTTGGCACGTAAGGTGCCTCAATACTCAAAAGCAATCACCGCTGTTTGAAAACCAATGGAAATGGGAGGTAATTTTCTGCTTTTCAAGACAATCAGAGCTAGGATATAACCACACATGTAGGTTGCTTTTGGAGATGCTTCACCTCTCTCAGTTTCATCATCTCACGACAGCTATGGATGTCTGCATATGCCAATAATCCAGCATGAGGCTGAGTTCCCATTTTTGGGTACAACCTGATAACCTCTATTCATTTCAGACCAAGCTGAAAGTGTGCAGAAAAGGGATTTGTATGGCTTTGTGGCCTGAGCTCGCAGGCATGTACTGAAAAGCACAGCTCTCAGGAGGTCATTGTCATGACCAGTGGAAACATTCTCATGCAAGGCAGTGCAAGAATGAGGCTTTAAAATGTACTTGTTTTAAAGTTCCATTGCATAAAATCATATACAAGCAGTCATAGGAGGTTTTTTGCCAGAGGTTTTTAAGCTCATAGTAGCTTCAGGTACATGGAACATCTAAACTTTGCCTATTCTCTTAAGCAGGAAGGAAAACTACTCTCAATTAAATGGTGCTTGAGGGACAAAATTCGGTTTTGCTTAAGCAGTTCACAGGCCAGTAACTCTGGGGCTAGAGAAAGCTCTAGATCATAGTGGGAGGTTGCTCTATAACCCAGATTTAGGGTCTGAAATATAAATTAATATAGGATAAGAAAGCTCCTGGCCTAGTCTCCACCCAAATTATCAGGGTGAACTGGCCTGCAAACAGCTTATGCACTGATGCATTAGTAGTTTCATGGCACGTGACTAAAAATACCTAGGAAAAGATACTGAGATAAAAGAATGCTAGGAAATCCTAAACTGTTATTCCTGCCAGAATTTGCTGTCTTTTTCTGCAGTTTTGAAACCAGCACTGTTCTCGCATCTCATCATGTAGTTCTGCAAACAGCAAATGACTGGGACAGTGAAAACAAGCAGTGAACAGAAAATCCTAGTGAAAAAAATAGTATATCACACTTCTGACTTTTGTCTGAAGATGGGATGTGAGGCAAGTGCTTTGGTCTCACCAATAATGTCTGTAATCATTAAGCTGGGCATGTGTTTAAATGCTTTGCAATATTAATAGAATTTATCTGAGGTTTTTGGAAAGCTGAAAAATAAGTATATTATAATTTTTTAAGAACCAAAAAGATTCAGAAATCAGGTGGTAATTTCCAGAAAAAGGAGGATCTAGAAATTTCAGTAGAATTAAGCATCCACACCCGTATTTATGCCATCAGGCTTACAGATAATTAAAGGGCATATTCCCACAGTCCAATATTGCACACTTGTTCACCCATATAATCTCTCTAAGGTCTCAATAAAGAGTAATAATCTTCTTAGTGGTCAGTTCAAAAAACCTAACCAAGACCTGTGCTGTGGAGCTCATGCTTGAAGAGACCAACTCAGCAGTTAGCCTGGATAGTGCCTTAGAACCACAGACTAATTTAGGTTGGAAGGGATCTCTGAAGATCATTTGTCACCCCGAAGTTGGGAAGGGGGTGAGGGTCAACTACAGCATGTTACTCAGGGTTTTGACAAGCTGGGTTTTGAACATCTCTAAGGATGGAGGCTCTACAACCTCCTTGCGAAAGTTGTTGGAGGGTCAGGACCTTCCTCTGCCCTGCTGATGAATTAGGTTTTCCCACTGCCTAATTTGAATTTCCCGTGTTCCAGCTGGTGTCTACTGCCCATCAGTGTGTACCACTGAGGAGTCTGACTCCATCTGCCCTTTTGTTCTGCCCTTCCTGAAGCTTTCCCTTCTCCATGCTGAACAAACCTAGTTCTCAGCCTCTCCCCATACATCAGCTGCTCCCACCCCTTCATCATCTCTGTGGCCTCCTCTGGACTCAATCCTGAGGATGTACTGCAGAGTCCAAAAGCGGACAGAGTGCTCCAGATATACTCTCATATCTCTCAGCCTGATGCCTCTGCTTCATGCTCCCACAGCTCAGCGTGGAGCTGGCTGCCTTTGCTGCAAGGGCACACTGCTGCCTCATGTCCCACATTTGGTCCACAAGGATTCCCAGATCCTTTTCTGCCAAACCACTGCCTGTTTGCTTCACCCCCACCATCCTGCCGTGTGGTGTTTGTTTCATCCTAGGTACAGGACTCTGTGTTTGTCTTTTTTGAGTTTCATGAGATTCTTCTCAGTTTATTCTTCATGTTGTTCAGTTAAGCTCTGAAGTGCAGCAGCTCTGCCTTCCAGTATATAAATTATCCATCTCCCCCCATTTCAGTACCGCCTGCAAACTGCAGGGAATAGAATAAGGAAGCAGTTAGTGGGACAATGTGCATCCAAACCTCAGACAAGCCCTGTTTGAGGTCTTCTCTGCACAACAACATAGCATGCACAGGCCTCCTGTGAGTCAGCAGTGGGTACAGTCACAGCACCTGGCAGTGCTGGGACAGCCAGGACAAACTTCCTGCCACTAGCAGACAGCCTTTCTGGGTGCCTGTCATGTTTCAGACTGACAGAAGTGTAGGGCTGCCATGACTGAATGTCTAGGAAATGTGTCTGCTCCATCCAAAGGATTTGTTTTTGCAATAATGTAATATTAGTACAGTAAGCAGGAGACAAAAATGACATTACATATTTTTTATCAATTTCTTTGCCATCAGACTGCGCTATGAAATTTTTTCCACTCCCCAACAAAGGGGCATGGGAAATAGGAATCACTGACTGAGCTGACAGTTTCCCCCGATTTCAGCCATTCCCTAGCCTTTTATCCAGATTTTGAGGGTTTTTGCTGGGACCAGCTGTGTCCCCCACTGAAACAGTTGCAGCTGGTCCAGATCTGATGGGTTAAATGCCCTGTTCCTATCTCTGACAATGTTTTACTGCTCTGGAAACTTTTTTAATGCCGTGTGTCCAATAAAATTCAGTATCTAGATAGTGAAGCAAACTGTGTGCAGAACACACCAAGCCTGACCTCTGCTCACCAGCACTGCTGGTACTGCACAGCTTCTGGCCACAGCCTTCTGCCAGGGTGGCTGGGAATGGCTCTTTGTGTCCAGAGGAAGATACCAAACCTCTCCTGTACCAGGGAGAGCCATAAAGCAAGAACAAACCACTTGTCCTCACCTCATGCAAATATTATTCAGCACAAAAGGTTGCGCGGTTTCTCAGGGAGGCGATTACAAAGCCGAGGGGACGCACATGCTCTGCCTGTTAATCACCACTCGGTTGGTTAGAGAAACGTAAATCTCCTCTCTATATGCTGGGTTTTGGCAGAGCCAGCCACAGAGAGAGCTCCAGCTTTGCCCTGCAGTGTGCACAGCGCTCCCTGACCTCACACTAAATAGGCTCCCACCTGCTGCAAGACCTGAGGAACCACTTGGCATTGCTTGATTATAAATAGCATACACCTAATCCCAGCACCAAATTAAATTAGACTTAAAATATTCACACAGTCTACACCTGGTTTCCTGCTAATGGCAGCTAACAGCTACTTTAGTAAATGTGCTTTTTCTCTATCCCCTCCAAGGCAGATCTCACAGAAGCCTTTGCTCTGAGCAAGCATGACTGGGAAAAGGGATGTGCTCTGCCCCTGTCCCTCATTCAAGCAAAATCTGTCACCCAGGCAGGCCACCCCTGAAGCCTGCTGGCTTTTTGTTTCCTCCAAAGATATATCTTCAGTTTGGTATTTTTGCATCAAGCACAATGTACTATCTTCTTTTAATTTTAAATATACATATGGAAAAAAAAAAGACAAAAAAGACACCATTTGAATTTTCAGAGATGCTGGCAGAGTTTGTTACTGGGCACTTCTGAAAACACAAAATTGTATTTATTCAAAGTGTCTAATAGGTCTGTACCTTAAGTCTTCCATTTTCTCGGTGACACACTGAATACAGAGATTGATGACATGACTTTATGCTTTAAGGATTGCTTTATAATTGTTTCCATATAATAATATGATAAAATGTGTTGCTCTTTTTAGCACCTAACTTTGGCCTAAGAGGCAACTTGCCCTGCTAGACTTCCAAGGAACTGCTGCAGGAGAAAACAGCTACTGCCATACAGGTGGTTTAACAAGTAAAGCCTTAATCTGAGCAGTGTTGTTCAGCCCAGGCTGCAGCAGCTGCCTTTGCCAAGCTGGATTGTCCAGAAATTTGCAGGACAATCCAATATCTTAGTAAGTGTGAACCATGGACCACCTGGGCTGGACCCTAACAGGCTGCCCCAAAACAGGAAAGAAACTTTGAAACTTCTAGATTATTTATTTATGTATTTTAAAAAGTCAACATTTTTTTTTTTTTTTTTTTTTTTTTTATTTTAAAAAGTCAACATTTTTTTTTTTTTTTTTTTTTTTTTTTTACCTTGAATTATGCTAATAATAATGGTAAGGGCAGGTAATTCAGAAAAGAACCAAAAATTCCCACCTTTATCTCTGACCTGAGGAAAGCATTTGTGAGTTCACTCTTTTGTAATAGTTTTGGCTGCCAGCTAAAAAAAAAAATCATTATTCATACATCTCTTTTGAGTATCTCTCGGTCTACATGTCCCGTATGGCAAGGTTTAGGCTCTGAGATACAGTAAATATCAAATATTTGTGCAATTTTAGAGTAGGGGGAAGACAGCAAGACTGAGCAACTGTTTATAATTCAGTTTCTGTTTAATCTATGTTAATAAATAGACTTTCAAAACCACTGTGGAGGCAGCATTTAATCATGTAAGTGTTTAAGTCAGAACTATATCTCCTGGCAAGTTGGAACTGAGTAAGAGGCTCTAAAACCAGCCTTCACAAGCTCTATAAAGGCCTTGTGCAGTTCCTTTCTGCTGGTAGTGATGAGACTTGCTCTTAAAGGTGTGGAAGATGTGCCAAAAAACTGTGTCCATGTAAACAGGACTTCTGATTTCATCACTTAGGAAATGATAAAATAGCAGTTACACTCAGGGCACCTGAGGAAATGACAGGCAAAGTTTGGAAAAACTGGTATAAAATATTAATCATTTGCAAATTGCCTATTATTTAATGAGCACTGTGCAAAAATAGAGGGGTTGCATGTTCTGACAAGCCTATGGACTTTGTTTTTTTAGCTAGTAGCATGAAGCCAGACTGCTGTGGCTGAAGGGGAACCACTGCTTTCATCTGCACTTCTTACCAGCAGACCTACACATTAAAAGCTGCTGCCTGAACAGCCGAGCCACCCAGTAGGAAAGATGAAAGGGAAACCAGGATTTTGAAAACAGTCTTTCTGTTCCTTGCTTTACCTCAGAGACTGTGGGCAAGCCAAAGGCTCATGTTCCCCATCTTTTAAAGGCTGGTGACAGCACTTTGCTGCCCTGCAAGGATGATGAAGATATGCACATTTAATACTCTGAGACTCTCTGGCACTAAAAAGAGAGAAGCATCCTGAACGGATACAGAGTAGACAGGCTGCCCTGGAAAGGAATGACTGAGGAATGTGGCTTAGTATTTGCAAATTATAGTTGACACTTTTTTTAGGACTTAGTATTTTCTGGCAATGATAATGCTCTCAAAGGAACAGACCTACAGTCTCTTGCAAATTATGCACTAGAGCAGATGTCATATTTCTGATACTTCATTCCATTACATTTATTTTTGGAACTCTAAAAATTCCTAAATCCTCCAAATCTAGACTGAACACCCTATCTGTGTTGTAGCATAAATATGCATAGCTGAAGCCCTGGTTATGACTGTCAATACTAACTAGAGAGCCCTAATGTGCTTAAATTTAAGCCCACTTAATTTGCAGAAAGCTATTCAGATGCTGTCAGTCAAGCTGGGAATTTGAAGAATATTTAAGTTGTTGATTAAGTACTTAACATTACAGGTTAATGCAAAATTGTCTGTCCTACTTTTCTTGTGGTTATATTGTGACCTGTATAAATACTGGAGTTCTGTCTCACTCCTTCCAGTTAAATCAGATCCTCATCACCCCAAATTATCCGGGAGCAGAGGAGGAACAAATGTGCATTCCCATGTCAGGCTGCTTACTAACAACTCCTTATGCTGCCCATTTGCTCTCACTGACGAGATGCAGATATTCACTAGTCAAGCATGTGAGGCCCAAATGAGGCAGGAGGAAGAAGAAGAAAGTCCTCAGAGCTGCTCCTCTTTCTGTGCCTCTGGTGAGGCCTTGCATGGGCAGGGAGAAGGTCAGTGCCAGCAAAGGCACACATGGGAACCTGCATGCTCTTCTAATAGCCTGGGTTTTATTGGAGCTCTGGAGTGCTTTGGGTCAAGGTGAAACTGGCAACACTAGATCCCTCTCTGCCCAAAACAGCTTCCATCTGGGAAAATCCTGACCCTGTCATCATTTTGCACATGAAAGTGGGAAGGTGAAACCCTCTCCCCTCTAGAGACTGGGGATTTGTGTGCAGGACACCAGGTCAACATCACAGAGCAGAACAGAGCATTTGTGCTGCCAGCACCAGAGCTTTCATGGGGAGGCTTTGATTTTTTTTTCTTGAAGCCATAGGCTCTGCAACAAGGGTTTACAGGATGTTTTTGGCATAAAAAACCCTAAAATATATATGAAACTCCCCAGCAACTTTCTAATCCTTCTTCTCACAGAGAAATTCCAGAAAAGATGAGCAAATGCCATGTAACAGACTTAAAATTCAAAAGTTTCCCATTCTTGTTGAGGGCTATTGTAAAATCTTGTAATTTTAAGCAGGCTAGCAGGCTGAATGTTGAGGCTGCAAGCTCTATTTTGTTGAACACCACAGAAACCAGGGCAGCTCTGCACTTCTAGAGTTCTCTCCATCCATTGTGTTAGCAGAGCTGTGCTACAAAGCTCCTCTGCAGATGCGTTTCTTGAGAACTTCATGCTTAGATGCCCTCTGTTTCACAGGCGTGACTTGAGGTGTTTGGGGCCAGGAAGAGTTCATATTTACTTACCTTTGATGCTTTTTCAAAAGATGAAAAAATGCAGCATGGTAGTTGAAACTCATCAACTGGTTGGAGCAGAGATCACCCAGTGACAACATCCTCCACCTCTTCATATGGTCACAGAACCCACCTCATCTACTTCAACTGCTGGCATGCCATTCCCATAGCTGCTGCAACTGCCTGCTCCTCTGTGTGACACAGAGAAGAGTAGCATTGATTTCTTGCCTGTTTTAATGGAGCTTAGCAATTAGAAGTGAGGTAGAACAAACATTGTATCATCAACCAGTTCTCACAGAGAAGTATCAACTGATCCTCAAAGCATAACTGTGACAGCAGTTGATAAAGATGAGAGGTACAGACATATCCGTGGACTCAACATGATGGAGGAGTTCCTGGTACTAGTCAGACATTCAAATTTTTGGGGTTATCTCCACAAACCCTGTGTCTTTACAAGTTACTTTCTCTGCAGTTAATGAAATCAGATTACCACCTGCTTGTTTGTCTCCTGGACTGTAAGAATGCAGTGGGTTGTTAAAAAATTATATTTTTTAAGCGTGATCTACGTGCTTAAAAATGTCCTAAAATCCAGATCTAGTAGCAATGACACATGGAGTACGTGCCTTTGTTTAGTTTAGTCTTAAATGTATATGGGAATTGTACCAAATGTTGTTCCCTTCTAGGTTACAGAAAAAAAGCTCATGGCTTATCTCTAAGTGTTTATTCTAGTGTGTGTTCACTTCTCTGGCAGTTAGTTTTTCAACTGTACTCCCTGGGTAGTCAGGATGTTGGTAAATATTCATTGGCAAAAACATCCCCACATGACTGGAATTCACTCCCAGCAGGCATTAAATTGGAACAGAAGAACAAAGGATATGCCAGACTTGATCAGACCACTGGTCTGTCAAGCCTGGTACCCTGCCTCTGGCAGTGGCCCATTCTTTATGCTTCAGACAAAAGAAAAAAACAATTTAAAAAACAATGCACCTGTCTGGAAATGCATCCCAAATACTTAACTCAGATTTACTACCTCATCTCAAAGTAGCTGGGACTAGAGTTAAAGAGAACAAAATATCTTAATACAGTATTGCAGGGAATTAATGTATTCACTTTATTTTTGCTTTACTTTATTGATCATTTCTTTAGGAGAGATCTTACTTAAATATTTATGCAGTTCTGAGTATCCCTGACACTGTTGAAAATGAGCTGGGGCTTCTCAGGGATAATTTTGTGGGTGAGTGTCTCAGAAATCAGATTTCACTCTGGCAGTTTGACACACAAAAACTACCTTTCACTTACAGCTCAAAAGCCCCTGAAGTCACCAGCTTGGGTGGCCTTGGCAAGAATTGTTTGATTCCAACAATTAGGTTCTGCTTTTATTATTGCAGCTAGTCCTGTGTTAAGGCTTCATCAGGTCACCCTGCCCAGGAGTCACTGTAGTGAACCATGCACAAGCCTATCTTGTTTTGACACTCCCTGCTTTCAAAGGTTTTACTGTCCTGAACAGAATCTGTGGCAAGTGCATGGAATAGGTAAGCCAACAGGGAAGGTGGAGGGCAAACCTCTACATTCATCAGGAAAAAAATTAACAGGATTCTCACACACTGGTACAATGACAGATCTGATCTGATCATTGAGTATGTGGTTTTATTGGCAGTGTCAGGAGAGAAACTGAGGTTTCAGTGGCATGGAAGCTGAGTGGTGGTCTCAGCCCAGGTATAATTGCCTTCTGGAGATGATCCGATGCCTATGGATGAAGTAGGTGCTCAGTACCCAGCTTTGGGTGCCAAATAGAAGTTCTTAGCAAACTCTAGAGGTCCCCAATGCTGTGTTCTTCTTGGGCAACACAAAAATAATACATATATACCATACCTTTGTGCAGATCAAGTCTCTTCAGGCCTGTGAGCAAGCAGAGCATCTCTGTTTCCAGGTGAATAAGATGGGCATTTAGACAAACTTCCTGCACACTTTGAATCCCCCTGCCTCAGGCCACTCTCAAGAACTGTAGCTGAGAAATCTTTGATCCCCAGTGCACTGTATCACACAAAGTGTATGTGTCATGAAGTCCTAGCTTTTGTCCCTCATAAATTGCAGCCACGTATGTTGTAAGCCAGTGCTTTGTCAGACCAACGTGCCTGAAAAGCGATGCTCACAAAGACGGGTGCGGGGGACGCCACTGGCAGTGAGTGACTGAGTGCTGAGGAACCAGGCCTGCTGAAAGGGACCAGTGCTTTGACCTTAAAAGCTGTTCTGAGCACGTCCAGTTTGCATGGGAAACTCAGTCAAGAACGGACATCTGTGTTTTCGGTCTGTTAACTTGTATTTGACAGCTTGGGTTTTGGCAGCCTGAAAAGATTTAAAAAAATGCAGCCCAGCCAAGGCTAGCCTTGCACTGAAGCAGATAGCAGCGAGGGATTAGAGGTGGAAGGGAGGCCAAGGTGCCAGGCACAGCGGTAGTGGTGGGCCCAAAGCTATGACAACAGCCACGCTGCTCACTTTTCCTCAGCTGGTAGCTGTTTGTTTGAGGATTTGTGCTGCCTTCCCCCTGGGTGAGGGTTTGCAAAGTGCCTGCTTGGAAAACATTTCCATCTGTGTTTCTGCACACAGCTGCCGGAGGAGAGGAGCATGGCCCGGGAGTCTGACACTGCTCCACAACTCTGTCTCCCTTGGGCATGCCCCAGGCTGGGTGACTTCATGGCCAGATCCAAGCTCTTCCCAGTGCCTTTAGAGCTGGTAGAGCTCTCTCCCTGACTCTACACAGTGTTCACCCACTGAAGGTAATTCAAAAAAAGAGCTCACATATCTGACTGCCATGGGGTATAAAACTGGCTGAGAAAGAAAAATGTAGAGCCTCCTGTGGGTAATGAATTTCTGAGTCTGTATCTGCGGTCTTATTTGCTGATAAAATTTTTTGTTTCATTGGCACAAGACAGGAATCAAGATTTTTGCCTGATTGAGCCTGTAACAAGGCAGCAGATTTAGAGAAATGTACTTGTCCACTTTTTGCTGCTGGAAGCTAAATGCTAAGAGAGAGCATGCAATACTCACAGCAAGACTTTATTAACGCCTGCCACTGCTAGGACTGTGTCAGGCCAAAACACCCTCCATCACATGGAAGCATCTAATGTTGATAAGCTGATGACAATGGAATGCTAGTGACAAAGGTTTTGCAGGCATTCTCCTTCTCCCAGAAGCAAGAACCAAGAAGTTGAGACTGCTATGTTGCTTGTGCTTATGCTGGTAAAGGGGTACTTCTGTGCAATGAGATAGGTGCTCAGAGTAGGGTTGAATGTAATTCTGAAAAATGTCAGTTTGGTGGAAGGTGCAATTGCTGTAACACTCAGCAGTGTGTTGTCTTCTGCTGGTGCGATGGAGGCAGGAGCCAGCTGGAAGGCAAGGTTGTGTTGCTCCAGAAACCCACCCTGCAGGTGAGCATCAGGACTAGCTGAACCTTCCAGATCTCTGAGAGCCTGTGACCATTCTAGCTCAAGGTCATTTAGCAGTAGCACCTGAGAGGGTATTTCTTACAGGCTAACTTGTGATTAAAGATGGTCTTTGACTGAAAAATTATTCAGACAGTAAAGAGCAGTAGGAAATGCCAACCTAGTTGGTAATTTAATTAAATAATTTGTTAAAAAATGTGACTGGTAAGAGGGCAGGGTTACATTCTCAACATCTGTAATGCTTATAATAAACTACAGAGCAGAATGGCACCATAACAGCGCAGTTCTAGTTTCTGGCAAGGACAAAACTCTGAACATTTGGAATTATTTTTGATTACTCCTCTAGAAGAGCATGCACAGCCCTTATGGAGTGTCCAAGCTGCCATGTGGCTTGTTCAGGGGAGTCGTGAGTGTCTGAGCAGACATATGGTGAGGCGAGGAACCAGCCGGTGCGGGTTGAGGCAGACACTGCCAATTCACTTTCTGCTGCTGCTGGGCAATTAGGCACATCAGGAACTCAGTGAGCTTTTTTCCCTCTCTACATGTTTGTAAGTGAAAAGACATAAAGTGTCTGCAGGGCTCATACACTTTCCCTGCCATTGTCTTCATCTCAGTCTCCCCTGGCAGTCACCAAAAAGTAAGACAAAAATAACCCTGTTTGAGCTGAATGTATCTCTGTGCACAGAGATCATGTCATGCCTTCCGCAGCATTCAGGCCTTGCCTTGGGACTGCATATGGCTCATGGGTGAAGCAGCCGTACAAAGGGGGCTGTTGTATTGAACAAGTTCCTTTGGCACAATAAAAGTCTCTGCTGTAAGAATAAAGCTTCTTTGTGCCAGGAGCAGAGCATTTCCAGCGTGTGGCAGTGAAGGAACACCCCTAGAGACGGGGCAACATCAGTCATGCTTTCCCAGCATGAGGCATCTTTCTCTGATGCTGCAGAGCACACAGCAGCATTGATTGCAGAGAGACAGGCTACCAAAAGGGGCTTTCTCCTGCACCTGCCTGTGCCCCCCAGGCCATGCTGTGCCAGGGTGGTCATCTCACTGCTCTGTGAGGGAGCTCAGGGTGCAAAGATGAGGACTCACTGCTGCAGGGTTGCCTCTGAAAGCGTGAGGTGGCTAATGTCTGCTGCTCTAATGCAACCAGGCCATCCTGGAACCTTTGGCAAGGATGCCAGACGTTGCCAGAACACCAGCAGTTGATAATCTCTTCTCCTGCACTCTACAAGGCCAGGGTTGTGGTTCACATCAGGCTGGAGATCTGGAAAGCTGGAAACAAGTGTTCATACCCCAGGCAGAGATGCCATTTCTTAAATGTTCTCCTGCTGCTGGTCCAAACTCAGCTTGTGAGCTGAGGGGGCCCCTGCTGCCACTCTTCTCAAATGAAAAGCATTCTGTACTCACAAGGCGGGAGCACTTGTGAGGCTGGTGCTTAAAACCACAACTGAAAACAAACCATGACAACAGAATATCAAACCAGACATTGACCACATCTGAAACCACATGCAAGTCTGACTTCAGCTGTGTCTGCCGAACGTGCATGGCAGAATGGCTGGTGTGGTCACATTTCCTGTTGTCCCCAGGTCCTGCATTGCTGCAGGACACTGCAGTGCCATGAAGCAGAGCATTAATCCCAAGAATGCTGGCCAGGGGATGGACCAGCCTCAGGAACTTTGGTACGAATGCTCCCAGTCCTGCCAGTGCTCCCCAGCCCCATGGCTGCTCCCCAGTGGGTTGTCCAAGTGCTCAAACACTGAGCTGGGAAGTGCAGCAAGACCCAATTCTGTCTGCTGGCATCAGTACAGGGCATTTGTGGGTGGGCAGGGTGGTCCCAAACCATTGTGATATGCTGACCTGTTGAGTGGCTGAGGGCAGCAGGTGCTGTGGGCACCTTGGCATTTTGTTGAGCAGTCCAGAGAAGGTTTTTTATCTGGCTTTAGTTACAGCAGGAGCTGTGGTAGTTAGGAGGATCTTTCACAGGGGCCTAGGGGATGCAGACAGAGTCTGCAGGTAGAAAGAAGTATTTCTGGATTTCAGACTTCCTCTTGATTTGGGAAAGGGATGTTGATGGTGAGAAAGCTGGGCGGAAGAGAGTCATGACCTGCCATAATCGCTCCTGTTGACATTGCATGAGACACAGTCTAGTCTCCTCTCCTCGGCCGAGGGAAAGGCTGCCAGCTCCCAGTTCCTGTGATGGCAACTGGCAGGGCTTTGTCTATGAGTAGCTACTGCTGTGCACCACTGGAATGCCTGGGGAATTTCTGCCTTAAAACCCACCCTGTCTCCAGAGCAATCAAGTGTCAGGATGAGAGGGACCAATTAGAGGGACCCGTGGAGAGTGGGAGAGGCTGCAATGCTATTCACTCTCTGTCACTTCAAAAAGGTTTTATTTTCTGTATGTTTAATATGCAAATATTTAATGGAGTGTATTAGAGCATTACAGCCATAACTTGAGACCTTTCAGTCAAGAGTAAACAGGTGCTGAGTCTTTCTTTTCAAGGCCAGGCACAGCTGCAAGCCTGCCCTCCCCAGTACATGATTATGGGATGCTGCTGGGACTTTTTCCACATCCCTCCCCCACGATGCTGCACATGCTCCTGCAAAGACCCTTTTTTTTTGTCTTTCTGCAAAAGACAGTCCTCACTGTTCAAAAGAAACAGGAAAAAGAAATGTGATTTATTAGCTTTGGCATAGAGGGCAAGGTTTTGACCTCAGGTGTGAATCTGAGAAAAATACTATTTTCTTGACAGCCAGCCCTCTTGGAGTGAATTAAAATGGCTATTGTGAGGAAATGGATTAAAGCCATTTCAGCTTTTATGACAATACAAGCTGGTTACTTTATAGAGCATCTAGGATGTAGAGTCGCCCCAAGGTGCTTTATAATCATTGGTTTAAAGGGAGAGAATTTGCCTGCAGAGATGAATCAATGGGTGTATTTTATGAAACATTAATGACTGCTTTTGTAGATGTAAATTCAGGAGTATTTGCCTGCATCTCTCTGTGCTGTCCTGCAGCTGCAACTTAAGCTCTTTTGCTGTTAGTGAAGATCATAATCCAGCAGTGCAGTTTTGCTGGAGGAGCTTCACATCATCTTGTAATGTAAACAATATTGTAAGAGAGCCCGACAGCCCCACAGGATTTTCATTGAGCTATGATTGATGTGGAATAGGATGGAGCTGCAGTGATTCTGCATCAGTCACAGCTCTCGCCTGGCTCTAAAACTGACCCTGTTAGCACAGTCTGACTTGGATCATTTGTCTCAGAAGTACCAAGGGATTTTAAAACAGCTGTGGATTCAACCATTTCAAATGGGAACATATTTCTGGTTTGTGGTAAGAACAACATAAACCGTATGTGTTTCAGAACTCGGGCCTCAGCATTCCTGGCTTGTTTTGTCAGCGCGTCTTTGCTCTCGGCAGCATTCACACATACAGGTCCAGGGAGGCTTTTTTTTTGTTTGGTTTTGTTTTTCCACTTCAAGTCTTCCTCCTTTTTTCCTTCCCTCTTTAAAGAAAGACAGAAAGAAAATGCATCACCTTTGCTTTCTGGGGCTAGGCAAGGTTTAAGCTGAGGAAACACTTAAGCAAAGGGACCATTTGTTTTTCAGCCTTTGATGTAACCCTCATCTGATTTGTTTTCTCCTAAATGCTGTTGAATGTGCAAGTGCCCAGTGCTAAAAGCAAATACTAGGCACCATGGCAGAGCCCTGAACACTGCCAGCCCTGTCCCTGTGTCCAGATAGGTAACCCATTTCACTCACGCAAAAATTACTCTGCTTTTCTACTCCTCAACCCTTTAGATCACTCCTCCCCTTCTCCTTCAGCAGGTTCCTTCCCCACTGACATCTTTTCCAAGGAATGATGAACTGAGCTTTGCAGCAATTACCACAGTTTGTATTTTCCAAACCAGCTTGCAGCATGTGTATTAAAAACACCAGCATTAAAAGTCAACAGGGTGTAAAAGGTAACAGAGTCTCCCACCTCAAAGCTAATGATGTTTTGCCATGTGAACAAGAGCTGTGTATCCTAATTTGCAGGTTCCTTTCTCATTTGTACAATTTTGAGCCGTTGTTTAATGAAGCCCGTCTGGTTCCCATGATGGGAAATTATATTATCACAATGCTCATGTTAAAGGCCTTATATTTCACCCCAAGCACCTGTGGCTGCACAGCAAGGAGGAAAGCTCTAATGTGCCAACTTGGATTCAGATTTTGAAGCAGGGAAAGGCTGATTTAAGAAATGCTCCTCTGCCATCCTTGCAGCCAAGCGCAGCAGGGGCTGGGGAGCTGGTGGGCTCTTGGGGTGCCTGCAGCTGGAGGCAGCTCTGTGCTGCAGCCAGCACTGGGGATTAATATCACAGAGAGAGTAAGAGCTGAGTTATTTCCGCAATCCGTTCACATAATGGATGTGAATGTCAAGATGTCGCCATCTGAAGTATGAGCACCTTGGAACAAAACAAAAAATTACTGGCAGTGTCAGCTTTCAGGAATGCTTTTCAGAGGTGGTGGAAAGCTGCACAGGCAGCACCGACTTTCTTCAGCATCTTCCTTTCTGAATAAAGGGTGACCTCAAGCCCTCTCCTCTTCCTCCACAGGCAGACACACAGAGGCCCCTTATAAACTAAACCCTATGCACACTTGCTACCATGTGAGCAGCTCCAGCTATTTGGCAGGTAGTTTCTCAGGCAGGCACCCTGCTCGGAGTGGATTTGTGGCTCCAGTGTGTGTTCTGACTGTCAAAGGGCTGTGAAAAGACCTGAGCATCTACAAATCCTTCCTGAGGTTTTATTCCCCACTTTGCTGAAGACTGCCCAGAGCTCGTGTCAAACATGTGACATGGGCTGATTTAGCAGTGTCCTATGTACAAACATGCCCTGAATCTGTAGCTCCAGGACCAAAGCAAAGCTGGAACAAAGTTTACTGCTAAACAGGAGATGGCTTAATCACACTGGTACTGAACTGAAGCATTCCATGCTCAGGAACTTCCTGCCTGAAAGTTTAAGTAATGTCCACATTGTCACCATCCTTGAAGTTGGTCAGAATAACCTACTCTGTGAGCTCTGTTTATACTGGAGAGCCATCTACTTTGCAGCTGCTAGAATGCTTCTTTCTTGATCTGGGAACACAAGCAGGGGAAGTTGCATTGATACTTCTTGATCTTGGATGCCCAGCAGGCCTCTGCCCCCAGGGGCCTAGTACTGCTACATGACATTAGTAGGAAATTTGGCCTTGCATGTCCCATAGAAAAATGCTACTGACTTTGTGGTGTGTCAGCATGTGAGGCAGTGCTGTTTTCCATTTGTAAGGATCCTGGTCCAGGCCCTGTAAGAGCTTTGTAACAGGGCCATGGAGAACAGTGAGGGAGTTTTCCCAGGACCGCCTGTATTTGATGCCTACACTGAAGAGTTACTGATGTCTTAGAAATCAAATGTCTGTTAAGTCAAAAGAGCTGTGAAAATAAAAATTTTCTCTCAAATAGACACTGCTGCCCAAAAGTGCTGCCAAAAAATTGTCAGTAGGGAAACATCAAAGCTAGGGTATCTATCCCTCCTTCATCATGCCAAGATAGCTGCAGGTAGATAACTGGTACAGAAAATATTGGGTGCAAAATAGGTATCAGATATTTGGATCAGTCCCTGTCCATGGTCTGTCAGGATCCTTCAAGGGCTGAACAGTATTTCCTGTCTCCCACCCCATGTCACCAACTTTCCCATCATGTAATGAAGTTTCATTTCCAGGAGAACAGGAGTACCCTGGCATTCAGATCTGGCTGCCTGATTTGAATTTAGATTATTTCATCAAGGTAATAACAAGATCTGGGATCACAATCTGCTGGAGTAATTTAGAAAGCCATGTGAGGTCACTATTGCTTCTTACAAATAGAGCTTAGACATAATTTACCTGGCAGTAACTTGACCTGGAAGAGAGAGGTTTATCTTCTTGGCATGCTAAGTCTGAGTAGCTCGACAATCTCTACATAAATTTGAGATCTTTCATTCTCCAGCTGGTTGTTATTACTTATAATCTCTTAATGCAAAAAGTATTCCTTCCAGGGGCCCCTTTCTTTGCCTTTCTTGCCTTTGCTTTTTTTTAAAAAAAGATATATTGCATGTTGGTTTGCCTTAGGATCTCAGGCCCATGCCCTTGCAATAATTGTAATTTGGTCACTCCACCTAAAACCTTTGTTACGCTTTATGTTTTAGGTGCCTCTTCACTTCTAAAAGTTTCATTGTACTATAACATACAATTTTCAGGAAAGATTGATTAAGAGACCTATAAGGAAAACTTTGCCTTGGAGACACACCCCATAGCCTTTCTTAGAATCCCTTTTGTGAGGAGATTACAAGCAGAACAGCAGAATTGCAGGATTACAGTAGAAATGGGGGAAAATTGTTGCACGGGTTCCTGAGAGAAGCCTGATCCTGACCTGTCTCAGGGTAGTTATGGTGCAGTTCTTACACATCACACTCCACTCCTCTTTGGGTGTTTTGAGACTGGCAGTGGGTTGCTGTCATCCCTCACTGTGCCATTCTCCATGTCTTAGGACACACTCTCTGCCTCTTGTCCCCTTCCCTGGTGCCAGCAGGGACTGAGCAGCTCCTCCTCCCTGCCTCAGCTGCCTGCCAGCTGCTTCCTTCTGATGTCTGCAGTGCTGCCCCTTCTCCCTCATCTACTGCTGACACTTCAGGGGATTTCTGCTGCCCTTTGAACCTCTCTGGCAGCTGGAGCATGAAGCAGCTCCTCAGTATTTCCATGTTCTAGAAAGGCTGGTTTCACTTCCTTTTGGGGTTTTTGAGTTTTCTTAACTCCAGGAGGGCAGCCTACTGTGGGTTCTGCTTGCTGCTCCCTCAAGCAGAAAGAGCCAGTGCAAAGAACTGCCTCATCCTCATGACCAAACACCATGGGGAGCCCTGTACCACCTCCACCACTGTTCAGGGAATGAGGGAGACACAAGATCAGCTGGAAGTGAGTTGTGTCTCTGGAGTCTGCCCAGGGCTGGCAAGACTCACTGTGAACTGACTTATGTGTCCCGTCCTGGTCACCAATGGTCCCACAAGCATGTGATGGCTGCCCTTGTCTGTGCACCAGAGCTTCCCACTGGGAGTCCTGGAGGCATGGCACATGCAGGGCAATCCCAAAGGACTGGGGTGCTGGGAAGCCTGGTATGGTCAGCCTGCCATGGTGCTGTGTAAGACAAGAACTCCAAGGCAGCAGACCCCTGGGGTCCTGCCTCATCTTCACTGCCAGAATAGAGTCAGTGCCCTGACATGTGTGGCACCAGCACTGGGCTTAGAGCATGCTGACCAAAATGCAGCCACCCTAGAAAGAAAGAAGCAAGAAATGGTGCTGCAGAACATATTTGCCTTCAATAAGATATATTGTAATGCAAACACTCAGTTTGATACATTTGTTATAGTTGTTGCCTGGGCCTCTGCTGTTTCTGACAGCAATATTTTCTCTTTTTCTCTGATTATCTGGACACAAATCATTATCAATATCCTTCCCATTATCACTAAGCCTCATTTTAGCAGTATGAAAAATAACAGCAGCCTCAGAGATGTCAGTTTTAACATGACTAAACCCTCACCCACACTTTCAAACTGGGACAGCTGAAAAAGAGCTTTTATGTAAGATGATGCAGAGCATTACAGCCATCCCCATCAGGTGTTGGCTTTTTTTTTTTCTTTTTCTTCATCTTTGCCTCAAGATGTTGCAGTTTTAGCTTGTATTTGCTTTTTTCCAGCTCATGACTCCACTTGTGACTGGAAGGCAGAGCGCTGGAGCAGCGCTCTGTGATGTCTGTAACATTAGTGCAGGGCTGTCAGGGAGCAGACGGCATGTGACCAGGAGAGGCTAAACTGGGACACTGTGATTCAGATACTCCCCTTCCCTATTTCTGGCTCTGTTTCCAGGCCCAGGTTCAGCCACTCCCTCTCTTGCAGGAGGAGGTGCAGGGCCACCACAGCCACCAGGGCCAGCAGCTGGGCCCCAGGCTGCACAGAAGAAGCATGTCCATGAGGATGAGCATCAGTCATGAAAGAGGAACCAGCAAGGGGAAATACTCCAAGGAACACCAGCCCCACAGCAGCAGCTGAGGCATTTCCTGTTTCTCCAGCAAAAAGAAATGCTCAGTCCTGCACAAGGGAGCTGCTCCATGCCCTCTGTCTGCTCTCCCATTGCTTTTGCTTTTGCTTTTTCTGTGTTTCTCAGCAGCTCTCCCCACAGTCTGTAATCCCCAGCTCTACCACTCAATCAAGTGACTGTGATGGATGGAAGGTGGAGGGATGCTCCTGGGGAACTTATCCAGCAACTTTTGAACTATGCAAAAGTATACAAATTCAGCAAAGTTTTAATCTGCCCCTGGAATTTGCAGGTTATTTTTTATTGTAAAAGAGATTTAATTGAAAATTCGGGACTATGTCTCCTGTTGGGTTTTACCTATGATGAGTTAAAACATTTTACAGGGAATTTTAAATTATGGGGCAGTGTCACACAAAAGGGGCATGATTTCATTCTCATAAGAGCTGCCCACAGACATCTGAGAGCAGTTCTCTTCCTACACCGCCTGCCAGAGGTCCAAATCTAAAATTCATAAATTTACAAGAGGCAGAAAGCAGAAATGAAACTTGGTCATCAATCTGCACTGCACAAAGTGCTAATATAAAAAGTAGTTCTACACAGAACACCTATTTAAGTTACATCTGCCATTTCAAATATTACCAAAACACCTATTTAAGGTTGTTCTGATATTGCAGATATGATGGATGACAAAAAGGGGTGGAATTAAAGCCACTCTGCTTTGGTCTTCAGTAAGTGGCTCTGCAAGAAGCAGGTACAGCTCCATGCCTACAGGTACTTTGTGAAAGCTTTAATACAGCAACAAAGAGTGAAAGCCTGTGGCACAGTGCTGGCTGCAGGCAGCCTTTTCCTGCCCAGCCAGTGAACCCATTAGTACAAGCAGAACATCAGGGCACAACATCTGCTGGCTTTCACAGCTTCTTCAGCCCAAACCCTCAGCCTAAAGCTCTTGATCAAAGGCCTTCCCAGCCCTGTCCTACTTCCCAGTCCCTCTCCCTGCTGGCCTCAGCCTGCCCCTGGCACGGGACTGGTTTCCTGTCTTTCCCAGTTTTCCTTTACAGTCTGTATATTCTTTTCTATCACCTGTAAATCTCTCTTGCTGTCTGTGGTTTACCAGAGGTGTCTTTTCCACAGTCTTTCCACTTTTCCTCCATCTCCTATGCAAATTTTCGTTCCCCCAGGGAAATGGCACTTTCTGCATCTAAGCTGCTTTGCTCCCTGCCTGTTATCTCTGCCCAGCTTTTCCTTCTTGTGTCTCCTGATGACCTCCCACAACTGAGTCCAGTTCCACCCTCCTGCCTCCCTGTATTTGCATTTGCTTCAGAGAAACCTTCTGCTGCCTGGAAGCAGCATTAGACTCAAGAGGACCCAAAGCAAAGTGGAGATTTGGATATTCCTCCTCTTGGAGCAGATGGAAAGAATCTGCTTTAGTCTGACCTGTGAAGAGCCCCTCTATTGCCTTCCCCATGGACAACTGCCCTAGCAGAAAAGGCTTTCCCTCCTGACTGCCTCTCTCTCCCCCTCCCTCCAGCTGTGCTCTTTGCCTCTGGCTTCTCATATTCTTCACCAGTCACCAACCATCGCTTCCTCTCCAACACCCTCCACGGGCTGTGTGTGGTTTGGCAGTAACAGCATCACCTGCACCATCACCTCTCAAGAGCAGTCATGCTGTGCCCTGACTGCCCTCTGCACCTGCCCAGCATCACCCCATACCTGACACACACACTTTGAATCCTGTCAGATCAGACACCCACCAAAGTGGCAGGATACTTCCAAGAAACAAAGGAAAGGAGCTTATCCTCGATCCCCACCTGTTCTTCCTTGTGCCAGGTTTTCCTTTCCTTTCCCCTCACAGTCCCTCATTCCATCACAGATTTTGTGTGTTAACATGCCCTGATTTGATTTTTCAGTTCACCCTGAAAGGCAGTAGTTTAGCTCTCTTCTTGGTCCTAACTGATTTGATTTCCTCGGGAATTTTGGTTCTGCTTTGTCCAGCTTGGGCTTTTCCGTTTGTCTCTGCACCTGGCACTCAAAGATCTCCTCCCATTTTTTCCCCTCCCTCTTGCATCTTATGCACAAAGGCATATTAGATTAGAAGAACTGGGGAAGCTTGTGACTTTTTAGTTCCAACAATGTTCTGGTCCTGGCAGATTTCAGTGATGTTGTCACAGATGAATCTATTGCCTGGGAAACTGCAGCACCACACCTGCGTCCTGCCCTGCCCTCAGCAGTGACATGCACTTGGACTCGGCTGGCTTTGATGCAATTATTCTTCCAATATGTCTCTCTGGGCTTATTATTTATCCTATGTAGGATTCTCTCTTACCTTTTTATTTCTGACACTGACCACATCTCTCCTATGTGCTATTCCCCTTACTCCCACATTAGCAGATCATTTCAGTTCATTTCCTAGCAAAAATTGTGTCTTCGTAAGTTTCTATTATAGTGCTTCTCTTTCCAGTCAAAAACCAAAACAAACCAAACCAAACCAAAACAAAACAGAGGTGACATGAAATTGAATAACTTTTTGTGTTTTCCTCTGCATATTTGTGATCTCATCTGGAAGAGCACTTTAAAAATGTTGCAGAGGATCTTGTTATGACTAATACAATGTTGTCATGCAATTATCACCATACTTATTTAATAATCTAGTCTTCAGAGAAAAATTGCCATGTCAATAACATCTATCAATCCCCAAAACACTGACCACCAAGATATCAATCCATCTTTTCCCTTCAGTCACTTGATACTATATAACCTCCATTAAATGCAGCACATCTTGTGTGAGCCCTTTTCTTCTTCAGAAATAATGGTTTGCCACACCATTCATGAAAAACAACCCAGCCCAGGGGCTCTTTTCCAGCAATATTTGGTGTTCAACGTTTCAGAGGAATGTCTAAGCTCCACTTATATGAAATAAGGTAATTTTTTCCTGCCTCTACCCAGCAATGAGGTTATGTACTTAGGGAGAAAGCTTGCCTCTCGTGTAGTGTTACAGTCCCTGGCATAAATACAGGTACAAATCTCACTGTTACCAGCACAAGGACTTAATGTTTTCTGTCTGACTGTTGCAAAAAGCTACTAAAGCATGATCTGAGTGGAAAGCTTTCCTTTGCCCCTGCAGTTTCTGGTGCTGTCTGTCCTTCATCTCACTCCTTTTGTCTGCCCAGAGTGGGCTGGGATGTAGCTGGGTGCGCTCTGCCATGCCTGCAGCATGGAGAAACCTTTTCTAGTTCATCTTTCAGCAGCGTGGTGTGAGGGGCCAGCTGAAGCTGTATCAGGAATCAAAGGAGTTTTGTATGCCCTGACTCTGGAGGAGAAACACATGCTGCAGAAAATACAGGATCTAAAATAATAGACACTGGGGGGAAATAAAAAGCATGTCAGAGGGTGAATTGTTAAGCCCTCACAGTCAAATCCTGAGAGGTCTTTAGCCATTGCAAGCAACTTCTGTTGGCTTCAAGAGGCCTCCAGGTGCTCATCTCCCTTCAGGATCTGTACACAGGGTGTTTACTTAAGGAAATGATTTTCACTGACTGGCAGGAGAGTGAAAGGGTTTTGAGTCCAATAAAATGATTTTTCTGGATTTGTGGAGTAGGCAGCATAGACTGGGGTCATAACACCAGTACCTGTTTCCCTGGAAATTGGGGACACAACTGGTTCTGGGAATGTAGTGTTGCTTCTCAACTTGCTGCAGTGAAACCATGTAAAATGGGGAACAAAAAGAGCTGCTGTCAGAAGGGCTGCTAGGTAGCGGATGCCTGTGTGGCTCTCTGGAGAGAGGAAAATCTCTTAATTCTGATGGATTTGAGCTCCTGACTCTTCAACAGACTGCATATTGTAAACCCTGAAACTTGCATTAAAGGAAAAGATACTTCCTTGTTTCCATGTGGTGTGTGTGGGGTGTCCCATATGACTCTTCCCAGGGAGGCAAAGTGATTGCTAATAAAACAGTATTTCAGTGCTCATGCATCCCACAAAGGGCAAATATTATTATTATTATCGTCATTATTATTAGACATTGAACAGAAGTGCCCTAACTCAGAGTATTATTTTCAGTAGCTCCAACATTGTCTGCAGGACACCTGCTCTCCATGGTCATTTCAAGACAGCTCCTGCTCTGCTGTTATTGGCTCCACACCAAGAGCCAGCAAAGCAAAAAAAATTTCACTTAAGCCCAAACTTACTGTTCTCCTGTCAGCTTCCCCATAATGTATTACTTCACCATGTCCTTTGACCTACTGCATTTCTTTATAGAGAAATATAATTAATTTTGAGACACAGCTTAGCTCTGGGGTTCAAAACAGTTTCATGTGTTTTCTCAAAACATTAATTTCTTTTACTTCTTTTTAAATTTTCAGGCAGAAAAGGTTATGAGGGTTAAACAAAGCACCACTACTTCCAAGAGCTCAAACGCCAGCATGGCTGGAAGAAGCTGATGGAAGGAGGAGAATGGAAGGGGCAGAGGGAGCTGTTTCTCAGACAGAACCCAGGAGCCAGAGTTGTTCTTGGGAGCTCATCTGCAGGAAGGAATGAGAGACACCACTACTGCACAAATAACCCATGGTGTATGTGAGGGCGGATCTCTGCAGATCACTCTGGGCTTTGAGGAAAGGTTTGCTGACATGCTGAAGCGGCTGCTGCCCACAGCTACTTAATCATCTGCTCTTCCTGGGCAGGTTCCCTTGTGGGGACAGCTCAGCCTATCCAGCAACATGTCCCAGGGATCCAGGCAAAGAGCAGCATCTTTTTTCACACAGAAATCAGAACACAGATGGGTGTTAAAGTGACCTGCCATCCTCCTTATTCATACATTCATTCATGAGGATTTGTCATATGAATGATGACAAATCTTGTTACTGGTGGAAGGTCTTACTTGTCATACCAATAGCACCTGCTTCATTTGTGGATTATAGTCGAAAGACTGAGGTTTGAAGGACCCAGTTAGGCCATTTTTCTCATCTCTTTTTTTCTGCAGCAGAATTGCTTATGTTCTGGAACACACTCACAGTCCAACTGAGAGCAGGTGCTGCAAATCCAACACATGGGTGCTGTTAATCCCACAGGAATTATTTTCGGAAGTGGAGGGGGAAGGGAAATTGCATATAGGTATAGGAATTTAAAAAAAAAACAAAACAACAAAAAACTTAGTAAAAATTTAGCACATTTCTGAGGCATCCAGAGCCACACAGAACTGTAAGCAATCAGTAACTGGAAAGAGATCTATTTAGTAATAATGAGTGATGCACTTGACATCATATGTTCAAAGGGATATGAGGTTTCTAGTGCTTACAAATTCAAGAGTAATCCCATATTTGATGCTCCACAGAAAGCCTTGATAACCCTTTGCAAGTCCAGTCAGCACCTTTGAAGTCAAAGGCAACGTTGCCACAGTAATAGCTCTGAAGATCTGTGTTGGCTCTTACCTTGCTGGAAGACCATCTATTTTGTAACACTCAGCTTCTTTGAACTAACAGCACTCCCTGGGCTTACAACACCTGACACGTCTGCTGCCAAGCTTCTTTGCTTCTTTCTTACTGCTTTTCCAAAGCAAAGTCTCCTATAACTTCATTTTTTATTGCTTTCAATAGAAAAAAAATTAAAAACCTGGGTCCATAATAAACTCAATGTTTAACTTTGCAGGGATGTTATACAAACAGCCCTGCTGGGATTGAAGCAGATACCATTTGCTGAATGCTCATGTTTGTACATCCTCTTAGTTGAATTCATTTTCCTCAATGAGAAAAAAAAATACACTTCCTGAAAACACACTTGCATGGAAACTAGTGGGAAAAAGTCTAGATTTAATATCAAGAAAGATGTAAAACTAGTTGGAAAACGGACTGTGGGCTGCTTTTTTCTTTTTTAAAAAAGGTCAATATTTCATTGTCATATTGGGAAGATTAAATAATGTTCAAACAACGTTTGTCACAAATCTGGCACAGTCTAGGCAAAGACAGTGGTCCAAAGCTATTATGAAAGCCATAGCTGGCATTTAACATCATGCATCACTTAAGAAAACAAGAAACCTCACAGCACACTTTGATCTAATCATGACACGTTTGACAGCTGAATGCCAGAAGGTTCTTTCCCGGTTGCTCAATGGCACCATGGGGTATCCATCCAAAAGGCAGAGTGACCCCAGGCCTGGCCTGGGGATTCAGCCTCGATGCTGTGGGCTGAACCAGGCTGTGCTCACTTGGCTCTGCCAGGATCTGCTAAGCTGTATGAGATTGCACACCAGGCCAAATTTACCCTTTGTTGTTTTGAGCATTTTGGGCACAATGAGAAGTGAACTTCTCAGTTCTGGATGCTCCTACGGATCCCACTCTGCCTTGGCAGTGCTCACACCTCCCATACTGCCCCAGTAGCCTGAATGGAAAACCTAGCACAGAACTGAGCTTCCAGGCCACATTACAGCCAGTCCTTAGCAGGGGCAGAATAAAAGCATCTCTGGAGTAACTGGTTGAAGCCAGGGACAGGGGAGCAGCTCACAATGCAATGAACAATCTCTACATTTTTTAAATCTAAATATCCGTATCATTATGACAACTAATAAAGAAGGGAAACCAACAGTAATTTATCTGAAGTGTTAAAGCCTTTTGAGTAAACTAATTCTCCAGCCTGTCAAGCACAAGTTCATGTAGCCAAGATTCACTACTGTTTTAGTACCCAAACTAAGATAAATGATCATCTTGAACACAAGTCATCTATACCATTTCCCACAGGAAGACAAGGTTTGAATCCAAATTGATTCTGAAAACCCCTGAGGTATGGTCAGAAATCAAATAGATGTCAGTAAAAAACACTTAAGAGGGAAATGTCAAATGCAAAAGTGCCCAACAAACAAGCCCAACGTGTGGCCCTCATGAAGAATGACCTGCCAGGCAGTGCAGACTGTGCAGAAACAGACCCACAGTCTTTAAGAGATCCAGCAAATGTTTGAATGTTTCGTATTGTCTGCCCAAAACAAAAGTGAAGGCAAATGCTATCCTGGGACACACATGCCTGTGAGTGTGTTTCATGTAATACACAGAAGAAATCATTGTGCTCTAATCAGCACTGGTGCATTCTCGGCGTAGTTTGGTGTCCAGTTCTCAGTATTGTGCGTTAAGGAAAATGGAGGGTCAATGTCTTAACATTTTCATAGGACAGTCCAAAAATTTAGAAGATGCAATCCAAGACAAAAGGCTGATGAATTGGGCATTTTTTTTGTGGAAATGGGAAGATGAGGAAAACTTAAAACTTGGTTGTCTGGCAGAAACCTGACCCCTTTCTACCCATTAAAAACTGGTGATGTGAAGTGTGATGTGTTCCACTCTCTGCTTATTTGGTACAGCAGGACTGTGCAAACTTAGACCACCTGTTAGAGCATTTTCAGACCTTTTATCTGTCTGAGCCAGAGCTTCCTCAGATCAAAGTCCTGCAAGACTCACCTCAGGATCCAGTTTTGTGGCCAGCATTCATCACAACTATCTTGGGTTGCAATGCAAGATGTAACCAAAAGCATGTATTCTATTGCCATCTGTTGAAATCAGCTGGGGAGGTGTTTTTCTCTATCTCTTCTATGACCCATTCCTCATAACTCTGGGGGGAAGAGGCAAGTGTCTTCTGTTAATGGGCCAGCTGTTAAAACCAGGTGGAGCAGTGTTCTTATCTCTTCCAGGACCCATCCTCTCTCCAAGGGGATATCTGCTCTTAATGGGCCATTAAGGCTGACAGCATGACGGATAAAATTACATCATCCCATTGGGAGATGCTCCACCGTATGCATTCTTACCTGGATACAACCTGAGATTCAGAAGACCAGGACAGCCTGTTTGCACTGGATTCCCAGAGGAAGACTGGACCATCTCACCACCACTGGACCTTCAGAGGAAAACTACACCCTTCTACAGGATCATTGCTTCAGCAGAACCACATCTGTCACTCCAGGAGGACTTAATTGGACTGCTACCAACACCCTGACCAACAGGGTGTCAGGTTGTATTCTGACTCTGTCACTGCTTTCTTTTCTGTTTGTTTGCATTTTTTGCACTACTACATTTTTATTTTTAATATTCCTATTATTAATTTATTTTTATTATTCCTATTCCCATATCTTTGCCTGAAAGCCCCTTAATTTCAAAATTATAATAATTCGGAGGGAGGGGGTTTACATTCCTATCTCCAAGGGAGGCTTTGGTGTTCCCTGGAAGACACCTGTCTTTCCAAAACAAGACAACAACCAACTGGTTTTGAACATGCCCAGCTGTCTGGGTATCGCATGGTTTAACCCTGAAATGCTGCAATGAAGCTGAGACAAGCTCTGGGACGCGATGGTTCTTAGTCACAGCACCAGTCTGAGGAGAGGCTGCTGGCCCGTGGAGACACAGCCTGGACACACAGTGTTGGAGGAATTTCCAACAACATGCACCTGCCAGGCTGCCAGAAATGACACAGTCTGGCAGCCTACAGCTAGCCTGTAGGCCTTCACAGTTATAAATAATTCCAACTTGATTGATTATATAATTGCCTTAATTATGTAACTCAACCAGTAATGCCCATTGGAGGGCAGGCCCAGGCTGTGGGGGCTCAGGCTGCTATTGGCTGCTTGGTTGACTGGCAGCTGGCTCAGCCAATGAGCATTGACTGCACCTGCCACTCATCTATATAAGGAACAGAGGCCTCAATAAACAGGGCTCTTGCTGCATCATCCTCGTAGGTGTGTGTCACTTCCCTGCCTCCAGCACATCATTGCGATAACAGAAGACCTACATCTTCCTAGACCAGCAGCTGGACTCAGGTAACACTTCCTAGAGGAAAATGGCCAAAAGCCTGTGGCCAAGCATCTGAACTGTGCATGCTGTGAAGCAGAGGAAGAATTGGAACACCAGAGTGTTTATTAAAGCACATATAAGAGGGGCACCCAGTGCATGGATAAAGAATTATATCATGCTGCAGTGACAGTGCTGTGCAGGGTCTGGGGTTTCTGTCTCTCCTACAACAGAGACTCCCAAACTGAAGCCTGGGGCTTGCACAAGCCCAGCTTGTTGAAGGACCAAGAGCAAAGTAGTGCCCAGCAGGGTGTACAAAAGAAATCCAAGGAAGGCAGCAGAACAAGGGGAATGGCTGGGATAGGGGCTATTTCCCCCACATGTTACTGCAGCCACTTGTCCCTGCAGGCACTGCCCCCTGTCCCCTGCTGGAGCTGTCATCACCAAACCAGCAGCTCACCCAGGGCGTGGAGCTGGCACGGACCCGCATCGACCCCAGATCCTGTTTCTGGGCCGTGCTGACCAAGAGTGCAGTCATGCACACTTCCTTCCACATTTATGCAAAAAGCATCCACCCCACACGTATTTCCACTGTATTTGAGGCCTTGTGAAATCTTGGCAGAAGTGGATGGATTTTGCCCAGAATACACAATTTAGTGCTAATTATCTCTTCCTGCTGGGCTTTAGAGCACAGAGCTTTCAGTTCAACAGCTACAAGAGCTAATGGATTGCTCTGTTACCAGGAAGCAAACCCTTTGCAGAGCGTGGAGGATCCTGCCCTGCTGCAGGTCCCGGGGAAACTCTGCAACAATAGGAGGATGGAATTCATTAACTCCTCAGGGAAGGAGAGCACATCACCAGCATCGTAATTGCCTTCCGCTGGTGCTGCTGGGGAGAACACCCCAACACAAAAGAGCATCTCACCCCTCCCAAGGCATAACAAATGATGTTGTAAATGTAGAAAAAGAAAATTCCCCTTGTTGGGTCAGTGAGAGGCTGCAGAAGAGAAAAGGATGGGAAAAGTGTTGCTGTGATTCATTCCCTTCCATGTCACATACAGTAGAAGTCCATATTTTCTGTGAGTGAGTGTACAGGATATGGATTAAATTGTTGCTTTCCAAACCCCACTTCCCATATGCACTTATCTCACATCTAGGATGGCCTGTGGGCCTCTCTGTTTGGGCTTCACTGACAAACCTCTTCTGGTGATACTCGCTGAGGCAAGAAAGACTTGCTCTACTCTACTGGCAATTAAGCTGCAGGTAATGAATTAACAGCATATAAGAGTCACATTGTGAGCCAATAAGAATTCAATTCTCTTGCAATGGCAGTTAACCACCCAGCAGTAACCATTCCAGAGCTGCTCTCCACACAGCTAATTTTGGAGCTTTACAGACCTACATATGGTGATCATTTGATTCCAATGCTGACATATAGCTTGAAGGAGAGCCCACAGTACCTCCTAGCATAGCAAACATTTTGGCTGGTGGTGACCATGTCTTAGCTTTTCTTTCAAATGCAGTCTTTTTGGTGTGGATACTCACCTTCTCAAATATCCTTACAAGTGTAAGAAATAAAATACTGAAATATAGAGCAGATGCTTCAGTACCTTGGACTAGATCCATTATTGACACAGGACCAACATTACACCCTTCTCAAAGGCACTTGCTCATATGGTGCACAGATGTAGGCTGCTGGCAGTGATCTCTAAAGCAAATATGGGCAACTTCCAGATTTTCAGGTACCCTTTGTCTCCATTTCTTTTGCAAGATTCTGGACATTTTATTCTCTTTTGGGTCTTCATAGCTATTAGGCTAAAATATCCTTATTATTGCTGTATTTTTGCTCCCTCTTGGAAACAGGGTGAGGGAAGCACTGCTGGATGAATGGAACAACATCCAGCACTGGAGGTGAGGAGTGGTGGCATTGTCACAGGTCACCAAGACAATCCTGTGACCTGCCTGCCCAACATGCGGATGTTTTACTGGTAGCTCTTCCAGAGAGCATGCTACCAGTGGGAAAGGTTTTCATAGCTTGGAATCACGATTACCACCACCAAAAAGTAAAAAGCTGTGAGAGTAAAAGGAGTGAGAATAAATCTTCCTGAGTGAGCTGAGGAAACAGCTGTACAAAGCCTGACACCCATTTGCTGAGACAGTTGTAAGCATCCTCCATCATGTCCAGACAGAGTTTCCTGTCTTGAGAACAAGTTGTCCAGCACTAGTTGGCTGGGAAACACCAGAAGAAACACCAAACTGATTCCAAGGAAGATTTTCTTCAGTGAAATAAAGGTAAATAATTCTGCTGCTTTATGACTGGTGGTTTTACTGTGAGGTATTGCACAACAGGCTTAAATAATGCCCAAGTATGACTGCATCCAGTTTTATCTGGCTGTAATGTTTTCCTTAGCTCATTTGTGTCTCAGAGAAGGTTGGTTATGAAGAACAAAAGCCTCTTAGGCCTGCAGTCTATATGTACATGAACCCTTCTCACCTGACTGCGATAACAAGCATGTGGAATATATATTGAACTCATTCTTCATAGTGTTTTGTCTCATAAAGTTTGTAATTTAAGTAAGCTTTGTACTTTAACAAATAAATATTGAGCTAATTGCATTAATAAACACAAAGCAAAAGGCAGAAAATACCCTTCCTATCCCACATGTGGAGAGCCTCGGTTTCCAGCATGAGCTGGAGGATGACCATGGGCAGGGACCATGGGGTTAATGAGAGGAACTGGATACCCTGCCCACCAGACCCCAGGAACCCCAGTCTGGGCTGCAGAGGCCTTGTCTCCCATCTCTCTGCCTGGTTGGCCTGCCCCTTCTTCCACATTCTTAGCAGGCTTTGCCATGCTCCTTTTCTGTCCAGGTGGTCTCTACCTTAGTACCATCCCAAGAGACAGGAGAGACTTCACCTCCACAAACCTGCTGCCTGCAGGTGGAATACAGAGGGAAAAAGAACCATGTCAACTTCATCTTTGAAAGAAAAGCATTGATTTGCCTCTTCTCACATAATACACATAATAATGAGTGCTCCAACATCTTCATCACTTATCTTCTCACAGACAAGATGCTTATCCTCTCTCCTGTACTTAAACACCCCCCCAAAACCAAATTAAAAAGTTGACAAACTGTTGACAAAGAGTTAACAAATCCGAGATGCACGTCTGCACACAAAAAATAGAACTTTTGTAAAAAGTGATAAGCAGCTTGAAGCAGATCTTACTGGGACAGAGTCAGGCAGGGCTGTCAGACTTTAAAGGGCAAGCAGGCCCAGAGATGTCCTTCTGCCTTCTTTTGTGCAGTGCCCTGGGGGAGCTACAGCCACGGCAGAGCCACATCATACACGTAGGATTTAACGTGTTGCAGCAAAAGTGCAGGAGAGCCGTGGCCTGCTCTCCCTTCAGGCGAGGCTTGGGATCTGAGCAGTAAGTACAGGACAGCCCCTGCTGCAGAGAGCATCTGGAACTGAGCCCCAGGTGACCTCCATATCACGGGCAATGCTCCAGCCCCACCCACACGCAGCAGCGTCGCTCTCCGAGAGCCCCTACGCTTCACCAGCTAAACATTACTGAAACTGGATCCCACTGCCTGCCTGTGGATAATGACATAGACTTACCTTTCCTCTAAAGATAGAGAAACCAGACCAAAGACAAAGATTTTTTTTTTTTTCTGCTGTAGAAATGGTTCAATTGTTTCCATCCCGAATGTGATGTTTGTGATCAGAGACTTTTGCCTTCCTATTTTCCTACACAGGGGGGAAAAGCAGGCTGTTTCCCCTGGCAGCTCTGCCTGCTGGCTTTGACAGAAAGAGGGACCAAGACCCACTCAGATGCCCACAAAAATTGTTGGGTTTTTTTTTTCCAGTAGGGCAGCACACTGCTCACCTATGGGGAGGAGAAACAAAGTTGATCTTCAGGTATTTTTGGAAGCTTTGCTGACCATCTGCTGGATAGCTATAAAAAAACTTCAGTGAGGTCAGGTCTGAAAACACTGCAGAGCCATACTTTTAGCTTGAAAGATTTCACATGGAGACTGGATGAAAACCAGCAAAGCAATGGATATGGATAGATTTCTTTTTTGTTGTCACAGTTGATGGAAACAGCCGGTCTATGTGTTTGCTGATGTGATACAGACAGCAGAAGCCAGATCTAAAGAGGTGCCTCAGCCTCTCCAGCAGGCACCCAGAGGTCCCTGTGCCCAGGTGGTCAGGGTCACCTCAGTGCCAATGGGTCAGTGTGTCCTTCCTGCCCACAGTTACAAGGTGAGAATCCCAAAACCTCCTAATGAGCTTGATCTGCAGGCTGCGCTCTGAGGTCATCTCAGCATACTTTTCCAAAGCTTGGGTGCAAGAGGTACCTATTCCTTGTGTAGCAGCTAGGAGCGAGAGCACTCAGCAAGGACATTGTGCTGTGCTCAGGCTGGTGCTTCTCATCTCCCACCTCACCTGAATGTGGTGGCTGAACGTGCATGGACTGTCCTTGGGACACAGCAACAGCACAGGGCATCTCCTCTGCCGAGGGACTGCTCTTCCCACAGGATCAGAGACAGGTTCCCTCTGGTGCCTATGCTTGTTTGTGTGACTTGTGTCCTCTCTCCACCTTCTCCTTTCTCACAGGCCCTAAAACATTGTCTAAAGAGGAAAACATCCTCAATAAAAAGAATGGGTGTGCACCAGTGCTGCTCCGAAATCCTTTGTGTCTGCTAGGTTATGGTGATCAACTACTGAGGTGACAATTAAATAGGATGTTCCTTCTCCTCATGTGAATGATTTCACTTTTTGCACATGGGCAGGTGTGGGGCTTGAAGGAGTGCAGTGAGTCCTGTCCAGCACAGTTCTGGAAAAACACAGATTCTCAGGGAGAAATCCATGTTTTGGAGCATGCATGGACCCCTGGTCCAAGGCAATGCCAGTCACCTCATTTTCCCTTTGCACTCTGTAGCTTCCCAACAGAGGTCCTGGGACTTTATTTCAGGGTCAGGCCCTCAAGTCCTTTCTTATGTCTAGCTTCCAGGCTCAGCATGATGACATCCTGCTGCCAGTGCCTCATTCATAAGCAAGGGAAAATCCAATCCATTCAGATTTTGAATCTGCTAAATTACTAATGGAGTTAATTGTGCCCTCTGCTCTTGTAGCAGCTTGAAAGTGAGAAAGAGGGGTTGACACAATAGGGCAAAGGACATTTTCTAGCTCTGACAATAACTCAGCAGCCCATTTTTGCCTTTGCAGAGACATTCTGCCAGCAGCCCACTCGTACCGGGGGTCTGCTCACCTTTGTCATTTACTTCAGCTTTTGGCCTTCAGTCCAATCTTAAGCAACATTGTTCTTGGCTTCACTCTGGTACCTATCAGAACATACAGAAACCCTGTGACGAATAAAGCAAACCCAGAAAAGTAGAATACCTGTAATCCAGAGCCTACTTAGTAGTTTTAGCAAAAGCAGCAGCATGCAAAGCACAGACATAGGAGTAAGAGACTGGGCAAGAAATATTTTAAGTGAAACAGCACAGGAAGAGGTTCTTAGCTCAAAACAAAAATTATATTTTTTGATCACAAAATGAAGTTTTTAACAGTAGCTGGAAGTCACACATACAGGGAACAAAGGAGTTCATTTACACAACATGCTTACTTACCTTTCAGAGTAACCAATGTCAGCGCAGGAATAAGAGCAGAGCAAACCCAATAGTCTGGGTTTAATTATGAGCTGTTACTGCTGCTGACTACAATGAGAGGATCTTTCCTAAATTGTTTCTCAACACTGATACTGGGATATGTGTCTTGGACCAATAAACTGTATATGTTGGGGTTTTTTTTGGGAAAACCAGCTTTAAATTAAAGTGAAGAACATTTCAGAACATGTTCAGTGCCTGCTTTGCACCAGTCTAAAAGAAGAAAAGCCACCCCCCCAACATTCCTTTCTCTTGCTTTGGTGTTACTTGGGAAACTGATTCAGCTGAAAAATAATCCAGGAAAAATGGCTGGTTACTTGTTAACTTGTTAAGGATCAGTGCTGATGGGGCTGTACTGGGAAAGGGCAGAGGATGAGAGGGTGCTGGATTCTCCATTCCAGCAGCAACATTTACTAATACTGACTGCAATGGTTGCTGAATTGTGGACTCAGCATTTGGAAATACAGTTCTCAGGGGGTTTAAACGTCTGCTTCTGACATTCCCAGAAGTGCACCAGCATCAGCCTGCTGATTAATGCATTAGAGCCCACGGGCCATCTCTTCCTTCACCTGTATTGCTCAGGGAGAATGGCAAGAAAGGCTCAAACCCACCTAAAACATTTGGGCTGAGCTGCACACTGGTGTGGGAATAAGAAGATAATTCATGATTACTTCCATGTTACAGCACTCATGAAGAACATCTGAAACTTGCACTCACTTTTTCCATTGAAATGAGGAGGTTTCAAGGCAGCATCCTCCATTCTGGCCCTCCTGGAAGACAAAGACTCCATTGTTGGGTTATTTCTACTGTGCATGACAGAATCCTGTATTTGTTTGGCTGGAGAATGAACAAATAAACATGATTCTTAGCCTGTGATGAAGATGAAGGTATCAATCCTGTTGGCAGTGTCCCATATGGATAATGGCCAGACACTGTAGTTAGCACCATAATTCAAGTCTCCTGTTTAAAGGAAGTGCAACAGTAAATCACTAATTAGACATTCATACTTGCACTTTTGTGTTTGTTTCTTTTCTTTTCTCTTTTGTCCTATCAAATAACAGCATAAACAAGAGGGTGACTGAACTAATGAAACCCACTCTCACCTTTCCTGCCTCTCTTGGCTGGACAAGCAGTGGCACGTGCTGGGTGCAGTTCAGTACTGCACTGTCAGGGATGCAGTAATAGCTGCTTTTGCCTAGCAAGGACATTAGTTTGGTCCTTTGCCCTAGGAAGCCAAGTTTCAGAAGTCATGCAAGGATTTCACTTCTTTGACACATCACCTTTCCAGCAAAAATTGGCCAGGCAAAATCATGAGGTCAAAATGCAAGATGAGAGAAGGGGACATGCAGCACAAGGTCACAAATACCACTGCTTAGGAGATCAAGGCCAAAAACCAAGGTAGGTGGTTACAAGATATTTATAGCAAGGGAATGGTATTTCACAAGATTATATAATTTATTTCTGACTTTTTTTTTTTTTCTGAGAAATATATAATTATCCTAAATTTAGAGCACCTCAGAGATTATACAGCAGCATTCTTCCACTCCTTGTCACTGCTGGTCATCCAGCAGAGCATCTCCATGAGCTGCATGACACTGATGGTAACATGCACCTTTTAGGGGAGCAAAGACTGCTTTCCACAGGGAGAACTGGATATCAACATGCACTCAGAAAACTCCATTGTCAGGAAACAATGTGTCTACATACCTAAGCAGAAAGATGGGCAAAATGCATTTCAGAAGCTACAGGAGAGAGCTCATGTAGAGGGATTATAGGAAAGGCTAATTTGTAAACTACATAGGTATTAACCATGAGAAATCCCAGAGGAATTTAAAATTTTTGCTTAGAAGGAGGTCTATGACTGGACCATGGTGCAATGGTCGTTTTGAGGCAGTTCTACTGCAACAATGAAGGCAGGCTGCCTCCTGCTCTAGTGTTTTCAAGTGCTGGCTCTTCCAGCAGTAGAGACAGTCACTGCAACATGGCCACTGCATGAGAATCTTGTTTACCCACAACAGTGACAAGGGATGCACAAGTGTTTGGGTGGATTTGGTCTATGGGGCAAAATTGATAGAAGTGGGTAGCAGGAGGAGCAGAAGATGGACTTGAATAGCAGTTTTGAAAATACTGTTTAAAAAACAAGGAACACAAATGATCTTTGACCATTGACCAGATGGTTCTTGTGATGAAATTTGCATCATTTTTACATCAAATTTTCCAGCTATTTTCAATTAGTTTAATATGCAGTGAGCTGAACAGATTCAGGTTTCAGTGAACTAAATGTATTTCCGTTATCAGAGAGTAAGCAATGCAGTACTGACCCTAAACATAAATGGTGAAGCAATAAGAACTAGATTAAATAAGATACTGAAGTATAAATTAAGTTTTTCCTTAATGTTAAAAAATCAGAATACTTTAATAGCAAAGGAGAAAAAGCAGATCCTACGATGGTTTTACTGACCTAAGTAATCATGAGATGATCAATTTCTGTAAAGAAGGATGGAACAATTTGTATTTTTAAACATACGTGCAATTTGCTGTACTGAGGTGTTTTTTCCTCTCCACTCCTCTCCCTTGAGGATTGCAGGCAGAGCCTCTACTGGGGAGCCAAAACATGTCCCTAACAGGTGACCTTCACAAAAAACCTACAACGAACAAGATGATGTATTGGGCCAGCAGAAGCAGTACAGAATCAGAAAAGCTTTTATTCTTTCCCCTCTGTAAGAGCCACTGGCAGAACCTGACCTCCTTCCAGACTGACAGATCCTCACCACTTCATGTACAGCAGCAATCCCAGCATCAGCCTGTGCAGGGAGCAGCAAGGCACAAATAGCACCGGTTTCTGGGAACATTTTTGGAAGGGAATTGCTGGTGGCAACCAACCACCTAGCCAAAAGTCCCACTAGCCCTTTTGTTTTGGTATCTGCTGACCCCACATACAATGTTTAAATTGTATACAAGGTCTGAGACTGTTGGTTGGGCTGAATTGGCCTCTGACCACAGTGCAAGAGGATAAGTTTGTCAAGTAGTGTAGCTGCTAATGATTGAACTCCCCTGGGCTACTGAAAATCACAGAAATGCTCTGTTTGCCACTGTCCTTCAGAACAAACTGCATGCCCTAGTAAGACAGAAGGCTTTCCCCTGTTAGAGTCCTCAGTTCTGTTCCCAACTCTCTCTAAATAACTCTGTTCAAGTTATGTCACCATTCATCAATTCTTTCTTTTTTTTTTCCTCCTAAGATATGAAAACTCACCTCATAATCACACTTGGAAAAGACACATAAATGGTGGTAACACTTATCACAAATGCAAATGACAGAATTCCTTGTTCCTTGGTTTATAGAGTCCTTTTCCTTATGTTTCAGGACACAACAGAATGTCAATACGAAGCCTGATTAAAAAGATAAAAGGAGGATTTTTGGGAAACTACTCTGAAGAATTTGTACTTGACAGACTGAGTGGCAGCTTTTCTCTGGGCTTGAGCAGATGTAAGCCAGTACCTCCTCCAAAGCATGACTGCTGGCTTGTGCCTGAGGCATTCTTTGGAGCTGTCTAAATCAGAGAAGAAAAGCTGACTAGAGGTCAGCTTAGCCAGCTTGCCTTGATGGAAGCCCCTCTTTTCTCTGCAATCCCAGCTGAGATCATTTGCCCTGGTCACCATTTAACTGTGGTCACTGCAAACACTGCCCAGCCAGCAGGGAAGCAGCTCACAAAAACCTGCTGCCAGCAGGACAACTCACTCCAACCTCCAGAAGGGTCAAACCATCCTCCCCTCACCCCAACAAGGGAGTTGTGCCTTTTCTGATCACAAGGACTCAAGCAGAGTCTGCACAAGTCTTAGCTCAGCTCCTTGTTTGGAGAGAACCAGTGACAGCATTATGCTCGGCCAGGACAAAAGAGGTTGAGAACTACTGTTCATGGAGATGTTGTCCCATTATCAGATTCATTTGATTTGAGAAGGGAGTAGGATTCCAAGTACACTTTTTGTGTACAGGAATTTGCAAATCTGTTGGGAGCTCTTGTTCTTTTCAGGATTTTGCGTGATTTTACCATTAACTTATTTCTTGAACAATTTTGTTCAGCAGATTTTAATTTTGCACACTGAAAGAGCAAAATGCTCCCTCTATCTTTGCAATAGCTTATCTGTCATCAAAAATGTAGAAAGCTTCACAGAATTCAAGAGATCTGATGATATTCATGCAGAATTTGGCCTAAAGAGAGAGCTGTTGGAGGGTAAGAGATGGGAATAGGACCCAGTCATCCTAAATGCTGTCAGACAGGTGGTCTTTTTTTGGGCCCGAAGCTAAAAGTGAGCAGGATTTTCAGGTAGAAGAACAGAAGCTTGGTAGGAACAACAAAAAGTTAGTGTAGCCACGTTTCAGGGTTTTTTTGTGTTTAATAGTTTATCCCCTTCATTCCTGAATGAACACAGAATGTAAATCTTGTGATCATTACACAAACCCTAGTTTACACAATGATGAACAAAACCCAAGGACAGTCCCCGATACAGAAATGTCAAAATCTAAAAGCAGAATCAGAATCAGAGGACTTGAGGCTTACCAGAAAACCAAAGGAAAGACCAAAATGGCTTTCTCAAATACGTACTCTAAAGATTACTTGCCACTTTTCTCATATTTTTTAAAGATCTTTTGGGGGATCTGCCAGTGTACAGGTAAGGCCTTGGACAACTTTTATCTAATTATAGGTTAATACTACAAGTACAGCAAGGTACTAGGACAAACTGTCATAAAAGTACTCCTTTCATCAGCACATTTCATGTTTAGTCCTAACTATGTTTGTTTTTTAATTAGAGTTTTTTAAAAAGCAGATTACTTTTTGCAAAGCAATGAACAAACATACAACAATATACTGTTTCCCCCAGAGACAACATATATACAACGTGTATGAAAGGCATGATATACACAGTTAAGATGGCTGCGTGACAGATTAGTAACCAGAGGCCATGAAAGACCAGAGGGATTAAACAAAAGTAGTAAATATTTGGTCACTTTTGGAAGTTAAATTGGTCATCACATTTTGTGGGGTTTGTTTGTTTGTTTGTGGTTTTTTTTGATAATCAGACTGTGCAAATATCATTATAACAACTGCTCAAGAAAAAAATATGAACAATAAATGACAAAGTACAGACTTAAAAGATACTCTAATATTGAATTTCCACTATGAAATTTAGAGATTATTGTAGCAGCAATTAAACAAGCTATTCTGCCAAGAAAAGAGGAAAAAAAGTACTTTTTAAAGCACCAGACTGTGAACCACAAAACACATCAAAACCTCTATCCAAGCAGAGAATTGTGTGCAGACTTATATGTTGGTATTAAATGAATTAGAAAGAGCCCACTTTGAAGAAGTGCTCAGCACAGTGCAGATTAAGCTCTTTTCTCTCTCTTCCTCTATCACGTATCTTTACTACAGCCTCCAGGACCAAAATGGACTTTTCTCATCCTCACACCATTTCCTTCACCTCTAATGGTCTTCTGTACCCTAAGAAGTATTTTCATTTCTCTGTTATAGGCTTCTATGTTGGTTTGGAGTGTCATGTCCTGATCTTTCACTGCTTTGATGATAAAAGCCCCAGAGCAGCATTTTGCTGTGGCAAAAATTGAGCTTTTAGTAGTGTCATATTTTCTATCTTGGAAATAGCTTTGCTTTCAAATTTCCACTCAGTCTGGTGGCCACCACCACCCCAGGTACACTTTGCCAGCACAAACATGTGTAAAGTGCTGCTTGTACAGACACTGACTTGGGGTTTACTAGCAATAATTGCATTAGAATAATTTCACTCAAGAGCGTGAGTACAACACTTGCTGCTAGTTGAGGCAATTTTTACTCAGTCTGAACAACAGTGCTTTTTAGGGTAAGTATGTTATGTTCTGGGTTGATATGCCATAGTGCATCATTCTACTAAAATTTAAGGTATTTACTGAATACACATTGCATCTTTGAGATTAGCCAAAGTAACAAAACTTTCTCATTTCTCTTTCTAGTATCCATTAATCTATTTAGAATTCAATACAGTATGTTAAAAAGCCTTTCAAGCTCATCATACAGTATTGCTGAATATTGCTGTGCTATTGATTACACATATGGATAGGTTGCTCCAGAAAAACAGCAAGTAGATAGCTATGGAGAATTTGGGAATGCCACCAAAATCACCACTGGGATGCCTTATGAGTATTACTGAAAGAGAAGAAGCAGTTATTCCTCCTCAATGTATTTTTCTCTCTCCTCAAAGTTTTCTCTGTAGCCTTAAGTCCCTCTCTCTTCTGTTAGCTCAGGACCTCCGAAGGGTATGTCCCTCTCAGGGCCAGAACTTAGTATTTACTTCTGTAACAATCTTCCTATAGTTATTCTGTAACATTTTTCCTATTCTCATATTATTTCATAAAAGAGGACACACAACTGTGACAATTTTGCAACTAGAACTGATTTTGAGGCAGCGATCTGTTATACTCTGGAGACAGGTCAGTAGCAGAAGCAAAACCAGCACCCCAGGCACAGCTGGGCTCTGCCCCATGCTGAATTCCAGGGACACTTTCCTTTCTGTCAGCCTCCTCCCTGACTGCTGTGCCAGGACAAGCCATGCACAGTGAGCCTGAGGAAGAAGCAGGCACAGACATCAGCTTGGGCACACAGGGCAGCTGATGGACTTTTCATCTTGTGGCTGCAGAACAGGTCATAGCACAGTGGAGTTTCATTAAACTACACCACATCCATGTTCGCTGCTCTTTCTCAACTTTCATTTATCTCTAAAAGACAGAACCAAAGGCTTTTTGCTTTCGCTTTTTTTTTTCTTTTTTTTTTTTTTTTTCTTCATGTGAGAAACTTTCTGTCCTTGAAACTGCTTTACTGTTAATTTAGAGAGAGGTCACAAAATCACAAAACCCGCATGGCCGCAGCTGGGCTTGGGCTTGCCCTGGGGCTTGGACTCCGTCACAGCTGCCCAGGCAGCTTCACACACACAGAGCTTCCTCACTGCTGGAATTTCACTGCTGGGGTTGGGAACAGAACCCACATCCTCTAATCACCTCTGGCTTCCACATGAGTTTGCTCAACTAAATGTAGACACACCACAGTTTCTGTGTTTTTCAACAGATAACAGACGATGTTACGAACAAACGATGTCACAAACACCAAAGATTGAGCTTAACAGATGCAAAACTCAATGCACCAATCCATTTTGAAGATAAAATGTCAGTAACATAGTGTAAGTAATGAATATAAATTTTCTCCCCCAAAATAATGACATTTCCTGAGTAAAAGTTCCTTGGACTTTACTTTTTATCCAAATTACTGCCATTCTACATTCAGCTGTCACTTATATGAGTGGGTTTATTAAACCTTGGGTTTATTAAAATTCTCTGTTCTAATAGTAAAGACAACAAAATTTTCCCATTTCAACTAACCTCACTGGGTTTATTACCACAGATATCTTGGGATATGAAAAATATGGAAAATATTAAAATAGTTTCAAGAAGGTGAGTTTCATTACCTAAAAGGGAGCAGAGACAGTTTTACTTGTGAGAAATTCTGAACCACCTGATTAATTCTGTTATGATAATAACTACAAGGCAATATTATTAATGCAACATAAATGGTTGGTTTTTTCAAAACATCTTTCTCATATTTAGCTCAATGGTATTACGAAGGTAGAAGTTTACTTAAAAGTGCAGTATTCATATACTGTACAGCAAAATGCACAGGAAGTAAAATGACTAATATACGGGAGAAATACTTTTATGTATTAATGTTGAGATCATAAGATTGAGAAATACCCAAAACGTAGGTATATGAATATAAAGAAACTTAAATGATGTTCATGAACCCCCCACCCCTCATATTAACAACTGAAATCCCATCTTAGGAATCATTAAAGAACAGAACCTTGCTTAAAGAACAGTCTGTAAACTTTGCTTGAACTGTAAAACATTGTAAACATGCATATATAATAAAATTTCCAAGCCTTTATACTTACATTACTGAAATCAACGTTGACACTGTATCTTTGGAAAGTTCAACATCAATGTATACATCAGTCTTTCCTTGGACAACTAACTTATTACTAAGTCCAGAAAACAGTTGTGGACTTACTTCATTTAAAAGCAGTCTTATTAAAAAATAGCATTAAACAGTATATAGACAGGTACAGAAAAATAAAAAGACCCAAAAGAACAACCCACTCCATTTTGAAAACTCAGTTGTTCTCCTGACACTGGTAAATCAATGCACTAATGTAGCAATCCCTATGCCTGCACACAGCTCAAACCCTTCCTTCACTTCCATGCTCCTTATACCACTGAAACCCAGGATTGACACCAAAGCAGGAGCTGTCTCAGAAGCTTTTCATAGAAACAATTTAAATGCACTTTCTACATTACCAGAATAATGACAGTAAGTCAGACTTGTTGACGCATTTTATTGTGAGATGGGGAGTCTGGTAAAAAACTAGAAAATGACCATGATGTAACAAGGAACTTAAAAATGAAGTTTCAGATTTGTAACATACATACATGAATACAGGAACAAATTGGCACAAAAATGTTAAACATTGTTCCCAACACTGTTTTATAAGATTATTCTAATTTGGCTTACTAAGGAAATGAAAGTTTTATGGTTAGACTAATCTCTTAATGAAACTGCAGAGCATCATGCTATTAGTCACACAGTGAATTTCAAAATTTAAGAGCTTTATATTAAAAACTGGGTAAAGGTAAAATGAATTGATTGCAATTGTAAAATTAATACATTCCCATTTTAATTCTTCTGTTCTACAGTCCAAGGCAAGTATAAATGTTAACATAACACTGTTAAATCAAATCTCAATGCAAGAGAACCGATTGCATCTCTACTTTAAATCTTATCAACTTTCCAAATTTTCATACTAAAATATATTATTGTATTAATACAAACTACAGTATTATACACTACACTGTGTAATAAATAAAGAAATATAAAAATAAGACACATAAATATAAAAGTTTTCTAAAACTAAAAAGGTACATATGTCAGTAAGAAGGGTATTAATACTGCCAGGTTTGAAGACATACAGTACAAAATGTTGCACAGATCTATAAACTAAAAGAAATAAAATAATACTGATAGGTAAAAATCAGCTAACATTGTTAATAAATGGGGTCCATAATAACTAACATTTGAAAATACTTATGAGCCAGATAACATGTCATGTATGTGTCTGAAATTAAAGTAAACCAATAAAGCAATAAAGCAGATTAGAAAATTTCCCTTGTAATTATTGTAGAGAAATTCTGCAAGTCAGGTATTAACCCAAAATACCACCAAATAATTAAATAATGAAATATACCAGTGTTTTTACTTCTCTGATGGCTGAGTGTTTTTTCCCCATGAATAGTTTAGAAGTTTGATACAAATCAACAAATGCTAGTTATTGTAGGCCACACATTGGAAAAAGGCTGCTTAGAGCCTTTGTAATACTGATAAATGGCACTTACAGCATATAGGTCTTGCATAAGGCCAAAGGAGATACAAAGCTTCATATCATATCCTTCATATTGTTACTACGTACTCAAAACACAATTACAAACACTGTTTTTGACAACTTTCCTGTCCTTACCAGTATTAACACTGTTAGTCCCTGCAATCAGAACTCAACGACAATCTTCTCAACTACATTTTTAACCACATGAGCAAGAAACTTCAGTTCTTCTATCATCTTCTTTCTTAAGGCTAACAATACACTTTAAATGATAATATGCTCTACTACAACATCTAATGTCATAACCGCTACCTTCTAGGTTGAATTTACAAAGGTAGCCAAGCACTGTTTGCAACTGCATTACATGTCTCTGCAAAAGGGAATTTTGTAGTGCAGAAGTTCTCACATTGTAAAACATAAGAAAATACTGAAGCGGATTTAGGAAATGTTTTACCATAAAAAAAAAAAACAAACAAAAAAACAACCATATAAATCTCTCCCAATTGTACAGCTTAAAAATTAATCAACTTAAGAATGAAAATTAATACTGATAAAACAAACAATGCCAGATGCTTGTCTAATAATCAGGTTTCCTACAACCTGTTAAATCTTTGCTTCCAGAGTCACTGTATTTTTCTAATCTGCTTCATGTTATAAACTTGTTCCTAACTTTGAAAACTGTGTGAAAAATTACTAAGTTTGAGGTTCAGGCACACCTGGATTTCTTTTTTTTTTTTCTTTTCATTTTTTTTATATATATATTTTTTTACACAGTAGTGAACAGAAATCACAGTATGCAGGCTACTGTGTTTCCATGAAAAGCATGTATAATATAGAAGGAACTTCATTACCAATTTTTTTTTCTTTTAGAAAAAACCTAGCATGTAAGCTTTATTTGTTATTTTCTTCTGACACCTGCCCATTATTTTGTATAACTTCTGGTTCTGCATTGGTTGCTTGATTTACAGCTTCATCATTCTTGTTACCTTCAGTTTTCCCATCTTCCTCTTCTACTGCTGCTTCTTCTTCTGCATCCCCTACTTCTTGTAGTTCCCTACATTCTTTTTCTTCCTGAAGTCCCTCTATGTCTTTTTCTTCTTCCTCCTCTTCCTCTTTTTCACTGTATTCCTCCTCTTCCCTGGTTAGGCTCTCCCTCTCATCCGAGTCGATCTGCGAGGGCGATGCCCTGACCACCACGTGCTCGCTGCTCAGCACCTCGGGGCCCATCTCCTCGGGCTCGGCGCTGTCACGCTCCTCTGTCTCCCTTTTGCAGTAGGAGTAGCGATGGTTCATGTGTTGAGAGTAAGACCCTGAGTGTGAAAACCTCTTTCCACACTTGTCACATTGGTAGGGCTTCTCCCCAGAATGCAGTCGCATGTGTTCAATCAAATGGTGTTTGTGTTTAAATGCTTTCGTACAGATTCCACACTCGTGAGGTCTTTTACCTGTAAAATAAAGCACAAACAATTGGGCATCTTGTAGCTGAAGTTTTGAAAATGTACACTGCTGTTTTCATTGCAAAATGCTGTTGGTGAACATATTAGCACTGATTAAATTTTATATAACAAGATGTTCTACTCAGTGCATTATCAGCCTGAGTTTCTCTCCTGAGCCCAAAGGATGAAGGTGCAAGGATACATTGTCACAATCACTACAGTAATTTGCAAGTTTTTTTAGGAAAACTCATCATAGGAGGATAAAGAGATTCTCAAATATAACTTTTAGCACAAAAAAAGTGCAAATATCAATTAGAAAAGCAGACATTTTTCTTGCATAAACTCTTTTCAATTGAAACCATTTTAACTTTTCTATATTGACAGCAATTTAAAATCAACTGAGATTTTACGTTGTTTTTTTGTACCTGCCATGATACAGGTGAAAGGAAAATCATTCCAAAATCTAGGTTGAATGCTTTATGTACAAAACTTGCTGACTACACATGTATCAACATGAAAAAAAATCTGTTTCACTCAGTATATTTCTGCTGTTTTCCAGCTATTGTCTTTTTTTTAGAGTCTCTTACATAAATCCATCAGGAACCTAGAAGTGTTAGTTTGATTTTAACATTTAAAGTTGTTACACAACACACTACACATATGACCAGCACATCCAAGTCATCTCATGCTAAACGAGCAACAAGGAGGATGTTGATCTCTCTTCCCAAGAAACAAGAGATAGGACAAGAGGAAATGGTCTCAAGTTGTTCCAGGGGAGGTTTAGACTGGAAATTAGGAAAAGTTTCTTCCCCAAAAGGGTTGTCAAGCACTGGCACAGGCTGCCCAGGTAAGTGGTTGCGTCACCATCCTTGAAGGTATTTAAAAGACAAACAGATGTGGCACTTTTGGGATGTGGTTTACCAGTGGACTTAGCAGTGCTGGGTTAATGGTTGGAGACAGTGATGTTAAAGGTCTCTTCCAACCTAAATGATTCAATGATTTTGAATACTACATTGAACTTAAAACTGGTAGGGGAAGAACAATTGTGTTAGAAAAAGGAGGAGCTGAAAGAGTCTCAGGACAGGATAAGTATGAAATGGGATACCTTTAATGAATACAACTTGGGAAATTTGATCAAGACAAAAAATAACTTGTTATGCTTTTAATTTTATATGTGAGGTAACATTAAAATGATAACATGCTGAAATATAATTAATATAATAATTCAGCTACTCTGTGAACCAAGAAAGTAAAGCAGTATGAAGGGAGTAGCCAAACTGAAGAGTTTATTTTATGGATGTGGGAAAAGAGAAGATAACAGAGCCAACAAGAAAGGAATATATAATACAAAGCCCAATATATTGGCACCTAACCAATAAAAAAAAGAATTTTTATTTTAAGACATCACAGAAAAAATAAGAGAGCAAGAGGTACTAAAAAAATCCTAAAGATACCAGAACTGGAGCCAAAGGAACAACTATGAGAAATTAAAAATAAAAATCATAGCCAAAAGGGTGTTCTTTAGTGGTTAGATTCTATGTCTAATGAATAGCTGAAGCTAATAGCTAACAGCTAATAGCTGTTAACTTCAGTCAGTATAAATGTGGCTCAATTTGAAAATCCTTCATGCCAGATAGGCATGCTGCTTTTCATGTACAGTATCAAACACATATACAATCCTTTTTTTCCATTTTTTTTTTTAGTGTTTAAAAAATTTATAACCAGACAAGGTAAATTAGAAGTAATATATCCTCAGTTATAGGCTGCAGCTCACAGATGATTATCCACAAGCCAGATGCAAAAACTCCCTTTTTTCTATTTCGAGTTTAGGCCCAACAAATTTAAAGAAAGACAGAAGCACTGTTCTGTCAAACAAATATACAAAATAGGGCTTTCTAAAGAAAGCTTAGCACAGGCAGTAAGGACTGCTACACTTCCCTACACAGTCTGAGAACTGGATGCCAGTTGAGATTATCAGTTACACATTACCAAAGAAATAATGACCAGAAAAGTCTTTTCCTAGTACATACCTGTGTGTTCATACTTATGTCTTAATAATGAGCTGCTCTTCTGGAATATTTTGTCACATAAATCACATGCATACATCCCATTTTCTGTCTTTCTCATTTTTTTCTTTGGGGGTGTTGAATCAGAATCATTTTGATCTTCTACATTGGATATTCCTTCTGAGCTAGTATCTTGCCTTTCATCCTTCAGAAAAATTACAAAAAAACGTTAAGTCCAATAAAAGAAGTCACCCACATAAACTGAAGCTGCTACTCTCATTTAATTCCATAAATAGCCAAACAAAATTGTTTAGACTTCCACAGCCAAAAAAAAAACCAAACCAAAACCCCCCTTTACTGCATTGTTCTGCTTTGCAGTCCCTGCCACCATCGAGATGCAGAATCCCCACTGGGACTGGCTTAAATCACATCCAAATCTGACTGTTGGCCAGGTCTAAGCTACACTGGCATGCTGTATTTTAGGGCCCATAAAACAAATGCAATAATACAGACCTGTAGAGCACTTCAGTGAGAAGAGCAAATTTGCCACATAACTGCACTTTTCAGCTAATGCTATTCACCTACCTTTTGCTGCCTCAAGATTTGATGAAGTTAAAAGACTGGTTTTGCTGAAGTTTTCACAAAAAAGGCTATTTAAGTTACCATTTGAATTTGCACATTTGACTACCCTCTTCCTCATGAATCTACCACAAGTACTGCTTAACCCAAAATTAAGGGACTTCAAATAGTTTCATTAGTAAATAGTTTCAAAAATATAATTGTTGAGTATTTGTAAGCATTTTAAGTCCTAAAGCTTCCCTGTAAAAGAACAGTATTTTCTACTGACATCAGCAGCATCACTCCACACATATTTTGTCATATATTATCAAATTTGAATAAAAAAGTGTACATGTTAGCGACATGTACGTGTTAACCTCAGACTTTTAATATAAGCAGCCTTGTAACTCTTCAAGGTTCCTTAGTCTCTGGAAATACAGAAGCCTGAATAAAATGCTAGACAGCCAATTTATAAGATATAAGTAGAAAAACTAAGCCACATTTCCGTTTTGCCCTATCCCTACCTTGACGTGCACAGGTGATTCTCAGGAGGACTGACCCCGATTAGATCACATCTAGATGTACCCAGGGAGGAACAAGCCAGGATACAGGAATGGCAGATGAAGATAAATGCCTCCCTGAGTTTCAACTGAGAATATATCTGCATTTTGTTTAAAGTGCCATTATGGTGTAGGATTAATTCAGCTACTCTGCAAATCAAGGAAGCAGAGCAGCACGAAAGGAGCAGCCAAAAGTTCCAAAGACTTTATTTTCTGAATATGGGGAAAGAGGAGATACAGAGCCAGCAGAAGACAGAAGCCATGGTTTTATTTTGCTTTTTCATCAGGAGCATTAGATAGTCTTTAAAATAGTGAACACTGATGTCCTAGAAGATTAAATATGGAAAATAACTGAGTTGTGCACACACAAGTTTCTGTTAGCCTGGACTCAAGCTGTCTGAGCTAACTTAACTTTGCAGTGGGCACAACAGTAATATCTATCACCCATTTACAATCAAGTCAAATAAGCCTGATAGCTTGTATTTATATTTTTATTTAGTTCGTCTTGATAGTTTTCTGTTAGTTCAGGACAGATACAGATTGAATACATCATACATACATCATGAAGGAATATGGGGACTGAAGTACCTGATTTCCATTGGCTTGGATATGTTTTGGTGGTGTCTCATGAACTGCAGGACTAACTGTAGTAGAGTATGTATAAGCCACCTGTGGAATCAAAATGGTTTGCTTATTGGCAGCGAGAGCTCTCAAGCAGGGAACACTGTTCTGGTCAGCAATGGCAACAATTGTAGGTAACTGGGCAGTGACTGTAGGTATAGCAATATTTATGGGATTGGCACTTGGTGGGATTACATTTACAATAGGATCAGAGTCTGTAACACTGTTGTCCTTTTGTGGTTCTTTTTTTGCACAAGTCAAGTTCAAAGGTTCTTCTTGGACAGAATAAACACTGTTCTGGTAAACACTAGTTATAGTAGATCTTTCCAACAGTTCTCCATGTTGCTTTGGTAGCGAAAGGTCAAGAGGTTCTATTTGTGGCTCTTCTTGTACACCCTCTGCTGTGTACGTGTAACCCTGTGAATTTCTTGATGAAGAAAGGTTTAGTGGTGATGCAGATGGTGTGCTACTGTGTGAACCATTCAGAGTTGAAGCCTCTGGTAAAGTCTGAGATTTCGTTGTACTGACAGGATTTTCTGAGTTATTTGTGCTGTTCTGGGATTCGCTCACATTTGTAGTTGCTGCTTGATCATCATTGTCTGTGGGACTGCTTAATTTAACTTGTTCAGGAGAAGATGGTCCAGAAGACTGCACAGAAATTTGTCCAGCTTGCATTTTTTCAAACCACTTTTTTACCACATCCAGTGGTAGGTTTACAGAATCTGCTATTTTTGAAAGCTCTTCTGCGCTTGGTTGTGCATTTAATGCATAATACGCTTTCAGGAGAGATAGAAGGTTCTTTAAAGGTGGCTGACCAGGAGACAAGCTGTTCTCCCCGGTTTCTGATGGGACAGGGGACTCAGGTTTCTCAGCTTCTGTTCCACTGGGCTGGGGAAGCTGAGGAGGGCTTTTTGTTTCATAGTGCTTTAATTCTTGAAGTGCATTAAGATCTCCTGGACAGTCATCACAAAGAAGACAAGTGCTATCGTTGGTCTCTCCTTCAAAGTTCTTATCTTTCTCAGACTTCACTGTGAGATCTTCTGGTAGTTTCTCATTTTTGCAACTATTTGCAGGAACAGAGTTTTCTTTTTTTAGATTTTGTGGAACAACCTGAAGCTGACTTGGCTGCTCCAAGCTGTAGTTGATGATAATTTTGGTTGTCCCATCTTGGTCAACCAAAGGAAGACTGATAGCTGAAATGAGGGAATGGCCAGCTTGTTGTATAGATGCATTGTTGATGGTTTCTTGTTCTTTGGACGCAAGATTAGCATGATTGTTTTCCAGTACTTGCCTTATTACATTACCATCCACTGCCACTTTTAGTACATTTTGAATGTCACTTAAATTGATGCTTATGGGAGACACCAGACCTACTGTTGGTAGAACAACAGCTTGCACCACACCCTGAGGAGAACTGGTTGCCTGCAATGGGCTACCACCACTAAAAACCCCATTCTGCAAAGGGGTTGAACAATTAATTCCTGAAGCAACCACTATGGGCTTGAATTCATAATCCACAGGTTCAGTTTTAATTTGGTTAAGAGGAAGCTGCTCTTGCAAAGGTTTATTTTCTATCTTTTGTCGTATCTGTGGTCTTGCTGGGCTACCTGGTGATGCAGAAAGGGAGGGGGAGGAGCATTGAGACATCTTGAGCCCTGACCGGGCTCGACCATTCACGGGCATCAAACCAATACACTTCTTACTGCTTATGTGTGAACTGTATGAACCAGAATGGGAAAAACGTTTCTTGCAGTTTGGGCACTCATATGGCTTCTCTCCTAAAGATAAGAAACAAAAGAAAAGAAAAAAGGCATATGCAACAGTTAACCAGGTTATAGTGTAACTTCATCAAACAATAATTACCAGACTAATTGCATCATAATGACCTCTCAAAGAGTCCTAGGGAAAAAAAAATCTTATCTAGTGAATTGAAAAGTAAGAGTATAGCTCTGAGCAAAGGCTCCTTTAATAAGTTTGTGATCTACTAGTAATGGAGCCCACACAATCATGTGTTCTCTATTTGACAATTACAGATTTCATTGAACTCCATTAAAGTAGTACCCCCACTAACTTCTAACTTACGTAACATTTCTTATAACTTTTCTAATAAATTGTATCCTGAGTGTACTAATGACTAATCTCGAATGATGACAATTACAGCCACAGGAGGAATATACAGTTCTTAAGTCCTGATTATTATCAATTAAAGTTCTCTAGCAAGGCTTGTAACACACCAAATGATCTGCAAACATTGAAGAAAAACCAGACAAATGAAAAGGACCAGAAAGAAGTCCCCATTCCTTCTGTGACAAGTCAAGTTTTCCTTAATTGTAAGAGATTAAGTTGCAACTGTAAATCTTCTTGAGTTTTTCTACACATTCCCCACACACAACTGAAGGCTGCAGTCAGTGCTTGCAGTATTCCAGAAGGAAAAAAATAAGGAAAACATCAGTATTTTAAACTTAGACTTACAAGATCGCTATTACATCAGTTATAAAGAGCAGAAATGACAACATTAGTACTCAATTCAATGCTTGATTTATTTACCACTGTGGATTCGTAGGTGCTCCTTTAGGTGATGTTTATATTTAAAAGCTTTTCCACATTCATTGCACTTGAATTTTCGATTACCGCTGGACTGCGTCACATGTCTCTGTAAGAAAGAAGTCTTAATTATTGTACAGGACAGCACCTTGCAGAAACATCTTGCATTTTCACACTGCAACAAAGAAAATGCAATACAAACTTTAAAAGGATCAACCATAATTGAAAGAGACTGAAGGTGGTATGGAAAAAGAAACAAACAAATCAGGTCAAAACTGAAGCACACATTTCTTCTGAATATATCTGGTACAGTAAAAGGAAAGAAACAAACTCAAAATATAGTTGCCCCTTCTCCTAAATTCAAGTGCAGTTTACACTGACATCTTAGTAGGAAGTTCCAGGATGAATGCTAATTCTACTTGTGGAAGCAAAACCATCAGAAAAAACCCCAAGCCCACTACCCACAGAATATTTCATGCATGACAGAGAAACAGTAAAGTCTAGAGAAGCCTATTTAAACTTTCATTGGTTGACTTGATTTTTCCATTTGCATGCTTCCAGGGCTTACTGTTGGCCTTGGATTCCTCTATACAATGATGCCACAGGATTACTCAAGAGACGACAGCTCAGTGACAATAAAGGTACTCTTGGTCACAATTAATTTGCAAAATAAATGTGAGAAACTAAACCAAAACAAGTGAAAATATGGAGGGGTTTCCCAAGTACACAACACCAAACCTCTTCACTATTTGCACTGAAGCTCTGTGATTATTTTTGTTAGAGCTTGCCTTGTGAGAGCACTTACTGTTCAGTTCTAAATTGTTTTTGTCTTAATTGCTATATTAGTTTAAAAAAGCACAAAAGCTAAAACAGACATGCAAATATATGTAGTATATACATGACATGTATATGCAAGATCTGTAATTTTCCCACAAACTGTATAAATCTATGAATGTGTACTTTTAAGGACAAAAATTACATGCACTTTTAAAGTTTAAGCAGCTTAATTACCAACATAAAATGGAGGAATTAGGATTTTTTCTATTCAAACAACTTGTTTATTAAAAAAAAGAGCAGCACCTTTTTTAGTAGAGCTCACTTGGCAAAAACATACTCTACTATTATTGGGATGCATTGCAGATTTTTGGTAACTGGGGAAAGCATTTTCATAAACTCATGAACAGAGCTGTTCATGGACTCTGGGGTCAAACAGGCTGGCAACCACCAACAGCAGGTGTGGATCAGCTGCCTCTGGTGTGAAAGCATGGGGGAAACTCCTACCCCTGGCTCTGGCCTGCTGTGCTTGGTAGCTCATGGGGTGCTGGGGCTCTTCCTGAGCACAGACACGACAACTGAGGGCTGAGAACTGTGCTGGAGAAGCAGGGATGGATAAAACACAAGATGATGACCCTGCTGTGAGACATGCCTGCAGATCTGAAGAACCTGCGGCTGTGCAGGTTGCCGCGTGAAAGTCTGAACTCTCTGCTATGAGATATGCTGTCCAAATTATCAGCCCTTCTTGTTCTACTCTCTGTCCTCCTTTAACAGACGACAAATTGAAATAAGATCATCTAAATTACTTCCACATACTCTAATTCAACAGTTCCCTTGGGAGAAGCATTTGGTTAAGCTGCAGATTTTACCTCTCTGCAGATACTGCTCCCACCCTGCGCTCAGGGTGGTGAGCTGCTTCCTGCCTCTCTCCAGGCTCTCCACTCTAAATTATCCTGATTAGCACCTGACCCTCATTCTCGGGTTTGTCAGCTGTCTTTTGCTAGTTCACATGGCTTTTCAGCTCCGTTTAACTAAGTCCCTTGAAGATGATGTTCTAGGAGATTGTGGCGAACTCACCGCATTCCACTTTAATGATCCAACCGCAATGAGTCTAGAGGACCCTGTAAGGATTTACTTAAGCCTGCCCAGAATCAGTTCTACCCTTTAACTTGAATTATACAAGATAACAGATCTCAGGATATACAGTTACTGCAGGTCCTGGACTACATAATATCAGTGCAAGTATTCAATCTGTGAGAAATGTTTCTGCTCTGGTTTTTAAAATCTAATGTTCTATTTCTAAGGCATGGAAGTCCACACTCCACTTATCAAATTTTTAATGAGTTTTCCTGTTTTCCTGGTCATAGCTGTAAGGTGCTTTAAGCTTTCTGCTACCTAGTGTTTCCAAATCTATTTTGCCTTAGCTTCTTATATTTGTAACTCTCTGTTCAGTTTTCTTGCTGTCTCTCATAATGCTGCTTTATAAATCTGAGACTTCTTCAGAAATATTTTGAAGGATCTTCTTTAAATGAGAAATCATAACACTTCTCCAAAGTACCACCTGCAATACTTTCACCTTCATTTTCTCAGATTCAAATGGTTGAACTCAGCACTGTTAAAGCCACATTAGTTTGTGCCTGTGATATGTGATATATTTCTCATACACTGTACATAATTGCTGTTTTCTGCTCATTAAAGAATTAACTGCAACATTCAGAGAATATTCTTCTGTGCTTCTTCAAGGACTGAAAGAAGAAACATCAGCATTAAGGTCTGTAACTAGCCACTAATACATCCCTGCACCAAATGTTTACTGTGCTTAGGACTGAAGCCCACCCCTCTCACACCAGAGAACAAAACTAATTAATGAGAATCCTCAAAAGTTATTTGGAAGACAGAAATTACAGGTTTATCAGGGGTTTTTCACAGATGGTTTGACCACAGTTTCCAAGAACTGCCATTTCTCAGCAGTGTGCATGACACTGTGAAATTTTGAAAGACTACCTACAGGTGCTTCATAAATTGATGAGAAAGAAATTAAAATAAGAAGCACTTTTTCACACTTCAACATCTCTTTTGGTGCTTCACATGTGAAGGCAGACGACACATGCAGCATCACCTCCTACCAACTGTTAGTCATGTAGGAGCAGCCACGGGTGCTGTGAGGAGCATGGGAAGGAGAGAGGGAAGCAGGAGAAGGTGCAGGATGGCTCTCAGCTCTCTGCTGGAACAGGAGTTTTGCATATCTTCCCCTGGGGCTCAGAGGGAGGCTCAGTGTGCAGGTACCCCTTCCACTGCCTTCACTAAGCTCAATTTTCTTTGCTTGTTCCTTCTTTGTGCAGAACAATTACAAAATTGTCACATGATGGACATTACCAGCTAACAAAGTTATCCAAATAATCTATGGTCAGGTGAAGTTCTTTAAGAATAAGACATCAAGTTTTAAACATGCAGCTGTTTAAGATCCACAGCCAGGAGGTCTATACTTTACTAAGGACAAAAGTTCATTTTTCATTACACAAATGATGTAATCATGTATACCCAGCCAATTTTGAAGACATGACAACTTTGCGACAATAACATAAACAAGTAAGTATTTCAAATTTGCCAAGTATCTAAACTATTGTAGTTTAAATTCTGGCTATGGCTTGAGAGAAAAGAACACACTTAAATGGGTGTAATACTGAGTTCCAGATACTCCATACAAACAACATTAATCAAATACAATTGTGCCTTCAAAAGTATAAATCCGTTAAAATATTTTTGTGGGAATACAGTTTAAGGTCCCCTTTTTAGCGATTCTTCTGAGAGTGTTTCCTCACTTAGTATTTTCTATTTTTTTTTTCATTCAAACTACATGCAAGTATGGGAAAGGCTTCTATCCCCCCAAACTACTTTATTCTTATGGTTTTAGACATGTAACTGAAAAGACTGAAAACTAATGTGGTAGCCCACAAGAAAAGCATTATATAAATAGCATTCATAGACCTTGTAGTTAGAAATAAAAGATGTATGTAAGAGGAAAGTAACTCTTAAAGTGCAAGTCGAGCCAAAAAGGAAGTGAAAGAGAAATTAATTGTTGATAGGAAGCATATTTGAGTAAAAAAGAAGCATCACACCAGAATATGTTGGTGAGGTTATTCCAAAGCTTGTGAGACAATAAAATCTTTGCAGCAGAGGCAAGGATGGCCGATACTTCTTGTACCGATTTAATTGACCTGTGAATGTGAACACTCAAGTATAAAAATGTACAATAAATTTTTAAGCCTGTCAAATTGTTGGACTTGGTGATACGTTGTAGGATGGAGGTTAACAGCTAATGTGTAAAAAAGCATCTCCTTTACTCTGGTTTCCTTAAGTAAAGCATCTTCCTTTACTCTGGGCTAACAGGCTGTTGGTTTGCTGCTACCAGAAATGATGGAAGAACCTATTATTTTTACATTGTTTTGCACTTTTCTGTTATATTTGTCTCCTGTTTTGCTCCTGGAGAGTATCAATCTTTAAACATCTCCACGCCTCTTTAACTTGGTGGTGGAAAATCTGTATTTTTTTCCTCTGGATAGTTCCTGTTTCAGTTGGTTCCTGAGCCTCAGAGTGCCTTTGATAAGGTATGGAAGCATGTGCTGGGGATGGATGATGGGACATTGTGGGGATAAAAAAAGAAAAGAAAAAGAGGGACAGGAGAACAGAGTTTCAGGATCTTCTGTACTGATTGGACGGTTAACTCATGGAAGACATTCCAGGGACCCATGCCCTCAGGTCAGCCCATGAACCAGAGAAAACAAGCTCATAACATCTATAGCCATTTCTGTTGCTTCATTTAGTACTGAAATACCATACTTTACAAGCTAATTATTTGTATATTGTCTTACAGCATGAATTACATTTAAAAACTGTACCTCATAGTTCCAGCAACAGAATGGTTTGTTTCTTAAGGGCAAAAATGCTGCAGTAAATTGTGAATTATTCAAACAGGACTTACAAAAAAAAAAAAGCGTTTCATTAAAGGCTTGAAATTAGATTTGAGTCATATTTTTTATGCAATGGTAGCCAATGAAGAGAAAATCACAATAAATTATGTATAAATGTAATAAAGCATTTCTGAAAACAACCCTATTGCCTAGATGAATGAGAACAGGAATTGAGATACAGAAAAAGCCTGACTTGAGCAGCAAGCTTGAGTGTGTGCTCTGGGACTGGACCATCAGCACACAGAAGATCTGCTGTGAACAGTTTACGCATTTCTGCCCACATAACAAATCACAGCGCTGCTACAGATACAGTAACCCTTAATTCAAATGCCACTTACTGGATCTCTTCCTGATTTGTGGGATGTCATGTGGCGGTCGAGCTGTGTTCTGTATGCAAACGTGTAACTGCACAAGGAGCAACTGAAGTTATCTTCATTTTTTTCATGGCGGTATTTAATGTGTTCCTTCAGAGAGGTGAAACGCTTGTACCCTCGATCGCAGTACGGGCAGGTGAGCAGCTGGGAAAATGCGTCGGGTGTTCCTACACAGGAGAGACAATGCACCAGACTTAAATAAACAAGTTCCAAAGTTACTACCAGCAACAAACAGGCTTTACATTTTCAGCTATTACTGTAAGAAAACATGCAGCTGCTGGAAGCTCCATTTGTTTTAGAGAAGGAAAAGTGATAATTTAGATTTTTTCCACTGCTATTATGCAACCTCCTACACTATGGTATGGTTGCCCCAATGTACCTCAGAGAGTCAGCACAATATGCTGATAGGACAGGGAGGAATCGTTTTAAACCAAAAGAGAGTAGATGGAGACTAGATATAAAGAAGAAATTTTTCATGATGAGGGTGGTAAAATACTTCAACAGGTTGCCTAGAGGGGTGGTAAATGTCCCATTTCCAGAAAAATTCAAGACCAGCTTGCACAGGGTTCTGAGCAACATGATAAAGTTGAAGATGCCCCAGCTCATATCAGGGGATTGGACCTAGATGACCTTTAAAGGTCCTGTCCAACCCAAACCATTCTATGATTCACAGATATGTATGTGTTAGTAGGACATACTGTCTGCAGGACAGAAAGCAGAGAGATCAAATGTGAGGCCATATATATGAGTCTAATGTGATCTATGGAATCTATTTTGCTGGTTTTCATAAAGTACTTCCATATAAGCACAGGGAAAAGTAAAACAAGATTGAACCTAAATATTAATTTCACAAGTTTATTTCAAGAAGTCACCATTTATGAAGTTTTAGCTCCATCCCTTCTTACAGCATATGTCTAACCTTCCACACAGTAACTCATTCTATCCTTGAAAAATTAATTTTTTAAAGGACCAAAAAAAATAATTTCTTTTTAAATTTATGAAGGTATGTTCAAATAAATGCAGAGCTTGCTGTATTTGATCAAACCATCAATTTATAGGTGTGATATCCTCCAATGACCATGCTACTCTTGCTTGCCTCAAGACAAAAGGAAAGCAAATGCTGCAAGGATGCACCTATGCACTGTGCTGAGCATGAGAAAGGTGGAAGATCTTTACTGATTAACATTTTATGCTCTGACGCACATGGGGCACATTTGTACATGCTGTCATTTTAAGTTTCAGAACTGTAAGAATTATTAATATTCATAAAATGAACCAGTACTTTAGAAAGTACTTCTAAATTATTTACCTTCATGACCTCTTCCAGCCATTAGCACCACAGATTGATTATATGTTCTATGCAGTAGCAATTCATCCTGTTTGTGTGGAATTTACTAACTTAATTTTTACTGAATGTGCCACTGATCTTGCAACAATGAAAAGCAATCAGACCACTTTTCCTTATTACTAAAAATCACTACTTTCTCTGTTATATAGGTTCTTTTACACTTGTTATAGTAATAATCAAAATAACCCCTACCCACAGGAATTTTTTTGTTGCTCTATCCATTTCCCCTTTTCCTGGTTTAGCTCAGCTGTCCAAAAACAAAGCCATGTGTAGACCAAGTATACTTCCTTTCAATTGTCTTTTTACCATCTATAATTCAACTCATCTGATGTAAAGAATACTCCATTTCAAAACAAATACAAGTCAGTGGAAATGTCAAAAGCACATTAACTTAAATTCTATTTCCATTGGAGGAAATGGAGAAATGCGAACAGTTACCCAAAGTCACTAAAAACTCTGATTCTGTCGCTTCTCTTGTCTACTTTCCCAGTCTGGAACCATGCATCTTTACCAAATGTCACTATATTTTCGGCATTTTCTGTTCCAAAATTATTAAAACACTAAACACTAAAATTATTAAAACACTAAACACTATTATTCATCATTGTGATCTTCACAATACTTCTCAGTGAAGTTACTGGGATAGGTCCAATTTAAATGATTACATGGAAATTGTATGGCATGTCTGTAAAACTAACTTGACAATATGTGCCACTGTAACCACATATTAAAATCTTAAATTAATGAATGCACTTTTTAAAGTAAAATCTGTAATAACATAAAATGTCTGGAGGAGCAGAACAAAAAGGTCTTCTTTACTTCTTTCACTGCTCTCTTTTAGATTCCAGTACAGTACTACAGCTACAATTACAATTCTCTGTACAGTTATATTCATTTCTTAAAACAACTAGAACACAACTCCGAACCATTTATGTAGGCTGTTACTTTTTCTTGAAAAATCATAAAAATACTCCAATTCTCACAAGCTATCTAAGCTGAGCACTTGAGAAAACACATAGAATACAAAACCAATCTCCTCAGCATTCGTCTTCAAATATTTCATGATGAAGAAATGAACAAAGTGTAACTTCACATCTCACTCGGAACACCTTAAGCATGAAATTTCCTCGGAAAAAAACACCTGTATCTACTTAAAAATAATAACAGGTCCTTATTTTTTTACATAAACATCTTTGTATGAGCAACGCTTTTTTTCTTTGCTGCTGTCCTTTCAGGCAAAAAACCCCAAAAGCCTGTCATAGATTGGTTACCCAATAAAAGAAATCTTTCCTATTCTCCTATTATATTTAATAAAAATTATTCTGTTCTTTCATATAATTTATAATTTATTCTTTTCTTTTCAATGACTTGAGGTTATCATTTAGGTACTCATACAACTGAATCCCAGTGTATGTCTTGTTTCACAAAATCAAGTGGCAATGTTTTTTTGCATGATGATCCTATCCTCTTACAATTATTTAGCTAAGATTTTTTTTCCTCTATAGTTACATGTATATGCATTGCTGTCTTCTTAAGTACAGCAGAAGTTTTGGGTCAGTGAGCGCAACTGATTTTGTAAGAATTGCACTGGTGACATATTTACCATTTTCATCCTGACCGCTAGCTTCTGGCGTGCCTTGTCTCTGGTCCTCCTCAGGTGCTTCAGGGTAGATAACAGCTGTATCTTCTTGTTGAAGGAATTCTTCAACATTAGGGTCATGATTTTGCTCATTTTCTGCATCAGAATCACATTCATCTTCTTTTACTAAGTGCAGAAAACAAGGCACAGGATACAAAATTAAGTTTAAAAAGAACACAAATGAGATTTAGTAATTCACATTGCCAAATCTCCGTCTAGCTAAGGATTTAAAAACTATTTACACATACTAGTGTAGGTCAATCCCTTTAAGATGCCAGATTATGCCATGTTTAAAAAGATCTGGTAGCATATTTAAAAACTTGACTAAACTCAGTTTGCCTCTTTAACTCAGTGCATTTTTAATCATTTCAGATTTAGCTGTTCTTCTCAATTTTGCTAAAAACCTTAAATGCAACATTAATTATGATTTAGGCCTTGAATTTAGAAGGCCAGTTTACCATCTTGGCTCCTGTGTTTGCATTTGTTGCTTTCCAGACACAATCTTTATAACTGTTCATTAGCACAAACTTAGAAGATATTTAAACTCAGTAACAAGCTGGCCAGATAAATGTAGCAAACTTGAACTCTGGCTTGTTCTCTGGCATTTAAAATGGCTACCAAAAAGACTTCTAATCTAGTTAACAACCTTCAACATTTTCCTGTTAAAAACTTAAGAGAAAAACCCAATGAAAAACTGTATTGCAAAATTAGCAAATAATAAATTAAATATTTTACTTAATGCTTGTACAATAAATATTTGATCCCAAGTATTTGCCTAAATACATTGTTCACAGAGTTTATTTTTACCATGGTGGAACATTCTGTGAAAGCCCTGCCTGCAGCATCCTAAATCATGACAGATGTTCTCCACTATTAATGTGTGGTATATTTTTAATAGGAAAGAGAAGTTTTATGATTCATCTCTCAATGTGAAGTCAGATATTCAATTTACAATTTGACACAATCTTTTTATGACATGAGGCAGTCTCTCACATGTAGACTGTAATGCAATGAATAATGCAGCTCTCCATACTTACGTGGAGCAAACTGAGTTATAGGAACTGAAAAGAATATGTGAAACTAGAGCTTAAAATTTATCAGGGTTTAGATGTGGGTTTGTTTTTAAATAAGACTTACTCAGATGTTATCTACCTATCTAGTAAGGGCATTAAATAAACCCCAAAAAAACTTCTAAAAAGTTGGATGGGATATATATTAATCTTCTGTCAAGCAGAGAAATGGAAAAAATAACAAACCATCTGGTTTTGTTTGAGTCTGAAAATGAAGTACACATTTTATTTTGCCTTCCGTGTAATCAGTACAAACAGAGGAGTTGGTAATAAAATACGGTATTAGCTTAAGTCTATTTTTGTATATTTCTTCATAGTTTAAAACACTACCTGTTGACACGTACATATAAGATCATTACTATTTCTTTTTTGCCCTTTGGAGATGCAGTGCTGCTGGAGCTGTGTGGTCAGTCCTTAGGAGGGAGGATTGCTCTGTGTCACTGGTCACCTACACCTCTGGACCCTGGACACCCTGACTTTTTTTTCAGCTAAAACAGTGTTTACAGTTTAAGTCCTCTAGCATGGAAAAGCAAAGCATTTTTATAAACAGAGGTGGAAGATTTCCAAAGATTTCTAAATGATACTCACCTAACCAAAATTCAATAGTACTTTATGAATAAGGGACTCAGATTAACAAAGAAATACCTGTACATCCAATTTCATTTGTCTGAGCTTCAGGCCCCAGGATTTCCTTTCTTTCTTTTCCAGCTGAAATAGCACATTTCACAAAAATAATGAATATTTAAAGAAAAACCACAAAACAACAACAAAAGCCACAAGCACACCAACAACTTAATATACTTGAGTTATTTCTTCAGCAGTGCCTTCCATTTCTGTATTGTTTAGAAGAAGTGCATTTAAACACAATGTTCTTTCAAAAATATGGACAGTACATTATTTCAGCAGTGTGTGATCAGTTGAACCACAAAGGTATTTCATACTTAAAGAAACCAAACCTTAAAAGGAAGCAATACTAAACACACATTATGTGAAGAGAGGTGAAGACATGGACAGTGTGTTTCACCAGCAAATAGAGAGTCAGCTTCTTAAACGACCCCATCTACAAATGCAGCCATCTGATACACTGGAATATTATTTCCAGAAATCAGAGCATGATAAAACAAATGCAGTTATGTTATTTTCTCCAATTAGAGGTTTTCAGAAATGATTGATAATTTGCTAGTAATGTCTGCAAACAGCAACCTAATGTGTTCTCTTTCTGGCAAATCATCTGGAAACCACTTAAGGCTGTGATTGCTTAAACAAAAAAAGGATTTTAAACACGTGCTCCCCCTTCAGAACAACTATCAATCCCAAGACTCGGTATGAGTCTGCAGAACCAATGCTGCAGAGGCAACCTGCTGCCCCAGCTCTGCCAGCCCTGCTGAGCTGCAGCCTTCAAGGATGCAGCATGGAAGTTTTAACTCACTACAGGTTGCTGGTTCAAATCAATAAACAGCCAAGTTGCTCTTCATTTCAGTTCATTGGTTAGCATGGACTGGGAAGTTCCCAAGGAAAAGCCACTGCTGACATTTCCATCAGTACCTGGCTTAAGGCAGAAGTACATAGGAAAGCTATGTTGCTTGGTTTGCTCTTTATCAGTACTATGCTGTGCTAATAGATGTGAAACTAAAGCGTTATTTCATAGTTTCATTATGGAAACTTTGGATGCTTCAGATGTACACTCTAGAAAAAGCCTTCTAGGTGATGCAGAAGGTGAGAGCATACAGCTGCTCTGACCTGAAATGGCAACTGTTATACTTCCATTTATCTTACTTCACTCTACTTCAGTACAGGAAAAAATCCTTTAGGTTGGCAAGTCAAAAGCCCAGAACATTCCGGCTTTTTAATTACAGGAGAAGCCAATTTCTCCTTTATGTGGAAGATGATAAATCCTAGGAGAACTTTAAAATTCTCAAATACCAGTTCCTCAAAGAAAAAGCTTCTTAATTCTGCCTACTTTGACCAAAGCCCACAGCCCTAAAGTATCTGCAAATAGTGACAATTTAAACACATTTCTTGTCTTAAACAAGAAATGCATTTAAAAGGAAACTGCAACTCTTAAATCTTACCTTAATTTCAACAGACATCTAAAAAAACCCTCAAAAAACCCCAACATTCTCAAACAGCCTGTAATATATTTGTCACTTCTGGATTGTGAACTAATTACATTTTTCATGGTTCATGGTACCAGACTTGTTTCAGAGTTTGTAAGATGGATGACTGGATGCAATGCAAATTTAAACCCAAAATGTAATTTCTTAAAATCAAACATGATACAAACCCACTGTTTTCCTTTAAGAGGGGTTTTTTATGGTTGTGTTTTTTCTCCATTATAAAATAAGATCTACATGAGGAAGGAATATTAGTAAATTATTACTTCAGAAATTTAAATTTCAGTGTCTCCAGTAAATTCCACTGGCTTCAGTACAAATAAAAGTTATGCTTCCCAAGGGAATGTCAAGGATTTATGGAATTATAGATTAATCTGGTGAAGTTAACCCCCTTCTCAATTCTAATAATCCTAGCCTCTGTTTGGTACTGTCTCTTCCCAATAGCTAAAAGTAGGACGAAAGACAGGGAGAAACACTTTTCCACAGGGAAATGCTGTAGGAATAATTAATAATTTGAAAAATATGAAGTAGATATACATCTTTATAGCTGTGTATGGTCCACAAAGAAAGGCAATGTTGCAATAGTGCCCTCAGAAGCCCAGTTATCACACAGCTGGAACACAACAGAATGGGATGGGATGTGATGATGGGGGAACAGATTTTAAGACACTATTCCACCAAGCAGAAGTCACAGCTCTGAGTTCCAAAGGAAATTCAAGCTACCTGCTAAATGACGGCTTAAATAGAGGTCTCCACAAATAGCATCTAGGTCATGAATATCCATCCTGATATTACAGCTGGACATACCAGATAGCTGTAAAACAGGTTCTTGGACTTCTACATCTCATCACTGCCTATGAGCTACTGCTTAGAGACACAGTGTAGCTTCCCAGGGTTAAATGCTGATGATTTTCAGATGACAGGGAACAGTGTTAACTAGCAGCAAACATGCCTGACAACTACTGACATTGGCTGACAGTAAAGATCTCTGCATGGCTAAGATAACGGTTCAAATTCAAACCACTAGCAAAGTGGAATTTTCGGCTGTAGGCAGAAGGACAAACTTCACTGTAATTTCCACTCCAGTCTTTATCTGCAGAGAAGGGAATAAATTCCAAAGCCCATCAAGAGAGTTTCTAATTTAAATTCTTCAGAGCTAATTTTCTGATACTCATGTAGCAAGCACTATTTACAGCTTGCAGTATTGACTGGTTGGGTGCTTTTTGATCAAAAAGATGCCACACAACCCACCAAATGTCAGAACACACTTTTGAGCATATAGGCTCAACCTAAAATTTGATGACTTAAAGGAATTCAAAAATTTCCAGAAAGAGCTTAAACAGAAAACATAATTACCTTCATTTTTGAATGTTATTTCAAAGTCTGGATTTTTTTTTTTTTTAATTTTCAATTTTCAAAGATATCTTAGCTTAAGTCCCAAGGCCTCCAAGCTTGCTAAATATTTACAGTACATAATAATGCTTTTTAAAGAGCATTAATACATTAAGTTTAACTCCTGCCTTGTTTTTATTTTCTTTTAATGCTAGCATAGGTTTTACTTCTAACTAAAGCAAAGAAAAATCATATTAGGGAATCATTGCACACATGAATGCTGGCACACTGTCAACAACTTGTACAGGATACACGTGGTTCACTTTTTTAAACCCGTAGGACTATTTCAGTTAAACCTCTTGAGAAACACACCTTATATTTAAAACACCTGTTCCTAGGGCCTTTTAGAAATTCAGTTAGAATGACTGGAAACGGAAGGAAACTAATCTGATAAAGAAATGTTATGTGTGTTGTTTCTATTCTTGGCGATTCATGAACAGAATAAATATGCAAAAAACTCATTCTGTCAAGTTTAGCTAAACCCAGAACTACTGAGCAGTACTTCACTGATGAAACACAGCTTACTAGAACTGCTGTAGAGTATATTTTTCTAAAGATAATCACCAGTCTGGAAGATGGTTGCACACCATCTACTCCAGTATATTTCCCTGTATGTGAGAAATCATGTATTCAGTACCTCTCTCTTCATATTTCTGACATGCAACCAAGACTGATGATGTGATTTTCAGCTTATACCTTTCCTTCTAGGAAAGCTATCAAAAGAGTAAACAGTATCCTACCCTAGCAAATCAAAGCTCCATAAAACCTAATGTAGCCTTCACTTTTCTCATATAGTCATTGCCAAAAATTTAAACTATTTATTTAAAAAAACCATTATTACCAAATTAAAAAACTCTTCCAGACTGCTACAAAAGAGGCTTCAGAATACATAATTTTACAGAGGGAATTTGTGGTTGTTGAGCAAGCCTGTATGGCAATTGATTAATCTTTGGTCCAGCTACCAATGAAATTCTGTCTTCATTAGTGAACTCCAAAGCAGAGAAACATTCCTTACATTGTAAAATCTACAACCACAGTAGAATTCAAAATTAAAGAGAATTTAGAATTTTAGCAAACAAATTTTTAAAGGTTAAAAATGGTACATTTGACATAAGGAGTCAAAAAAGATGCCATCACATGTCTAGAGCCCTGAAAACCCCCAGAAAGTTGCCCGAGATGCTGTGTGATGGGTACATCTCCAGAAAACATCCAGTCCAAGAGGTCTTGATCCAAAATGCCTGGGAGCGAATGCTCTTCTTCCTTTGCTTTTTCAGGTTTCCTATGCCTATGCTTGAAGGGTTCAAGCCTATACAGAGCCTACTTTAATGTAACCACAGTTTCTGATAGACACAGCCTGCAGGAGAACTAGGATTTACAGGAAAACGAAGAAAATTACCTACCTAATAATTTAGCTCCAAAATACTCATTTCCCAGCACAGCATACCTTGGCAATAGCACCTATGTAAAAACAGCCTGAGCTGATGGTATTCTTTGAACTCTCAGCTGCTCCCACTCAGCTGGACTGCAGTTAGGGACCATATGACTGCTTTCCATTTATTTAGATGCGAGGTCATGCACTGTATTAAACCACCAGCATCAAAAGGTGGATGCCAGGAATTGCTGCTGGACTTCAGATACAAACAGGGATATGCGGGGAAAACATTCTGTATCTTTCAGGGCATTAAGGCCAAATTCCACAATAAATTCCACTAATTTATGCATTTATCCCAATTTGGCTCAAAAGTAAGCATGCTGTGTGATATTATGAAACTCGGTATCTGATTCCACAGTAAAAAAAGGCCCATAGTCCTGTCTGCTAAAAATTTTCAGCTTCTAAACCTGATGCGTAATATGTGCAACATTTATCTCCTTCCAGTGTTTTCAAAATAATGATTCATTATGACTTACATAGCGAGTTCTAAAACTAATCATCTAAAATTTATTTTTTCTGCCTGTATTTTACAAGGAAAAAGAGAGAAATTAACATCTGATTTTTTTTTCATGTTTTTTGTTTACTGCATACTTCCCAAGCTGAGCCAATCCTGAACCTTACAAGGAGCTCTGGCAGAGACCTGCCAGACAAAGACTTGAAAAAACCAAGATCTAGTAAGTCTTTAATCAGCCTTTGGAGTGCTGCACCTACTGACTGGAAGCTCCTGTTAAACAATGCCAATGGAATTAATCCACTTCTGCATCTGCTTCAAATAATAAATGAAGAACATGAAGTAGGGTATAATAAATATGTTATAAAACGTCTTTTTTGATTGTAAATATTACATGTTATTTCAGTAATAAATGGACCAAAACAGTTCTACTGAATCTTTATTTTAGAAACCTTTCTTTATATAGTATCATCAGTAGAAATGAACATACCTTCATCTTCCCAGCAACTGTTTGTACTCCCTTCTCTTTCACTGTTTTCTGGTAATACTATATGGTCCGTTGGCAAGTCATCTTCTGGCACACCAGCATCACAGTCTGCTGCATCCGTTACACTTTCCTCTTCCACTATATGCAATTTATCTTCATCATCTGAATCTGAGTTTGTTTCTACCACATTGTTGTAATTGGTGACTGTGGAGAGACAAAAACAAAATACTGATCGATATACTCTTAATGCACTGCATGGAGGTTCAAAGTTTTTGGTTCTCTGGCCAGGCGGTCACATGGGGCATCTCCGTGGGGTCACATTATTATTGCTTCTTGCCCCATGGGGATGGCACTGCCTTGTGAGCAACTTGGCCATAATGTTGGCACACGAGGAGCATCTGACATCTCCTGGGCTCCCACCACCTCTCACTGTGCACACCCACCACAGGGCTGTGCAAGAGAAGGCAGTGGGCAACTCCAGAGTTGGAGCCACAGTGGAGCAAGAGAATTCCAACTGGACCACTCCAATGTGGATGCCAGAATTGCCATACGTCTCATTTATGATTATTATGGCACTGAAGACCCCGTGACCCCAGGTGGAGCACCCTTCAGAGAAGGCAGCCCAGCTGCTCTTGGGGTCCCACGGGGCCAGCCCCTTCCTGCAGGCACACAGTGTGTGCTCCCCCAGCCCAGCCTCCCACTGCCACCTCCTGTAACCAATGCCATCCCATGCTCCAGCTGTGGGAATCACAGAGAAACAAGCAGAACAATAACGAGATTCGAGAAAAGCTTAAGTGCTCCCGATTCAAATTAAAATGCTCTTTAGTTACACCCAATAAAGACTCAGAGGATGAATATGAAAGGAAAAAATCACAGAGGTCACTCAGACAGGGAATCTCATATAACATTTGCCCAGTTACCCTGAAAAGTTAATAACTCCACTTTCTTAGCCTGGAGAACATATTGCAAGAGTCTTTGGACAAAGGATTACATGACTATATATGTTTCTGTCATATGGGACCAGATTATTATTAAAACAGTCTTCATTTGTAAGCATAAAAGATCAGTTATGGCCATTTCAACTTAAAATGTTGAACTGAAAGAAACTGTAAGTAAACTGTATTAAGAAAAAAATGCTTTCACAATCTGTTTAAATGTCTTGTTATTCACACTGAAGTTAAACTATGAAACAGAACTACATAGGTATCATTTCTTCACTGCCAAGTTTGAACTTCTTACTAAAATGCTTCAAAATACAGTCTAAGAAAGAGCATAAATTTATAGATGGACAAACCAACAAGACTTGGCTACAGCACTCCTTCAGTGGTTATCAGAATTATACCTGGGAGGCACATAATCATGGCACTTTATGATACCTGCATCCTGTCACTGTTAGTTCACAAGAAGCCAGACTGATTCTTTCATGTGAAATACTGTCTATTAAGGTAGATAAATAGCAAACCAGACCCCTGTTCTTCTGAGGTTAGCCCTTTTTTAAAAAGTAGGTATTTCAGTCATTTAAAAATGCATGTAACCAGGAAAAGTGAGTAAAATTATGAACAGATAGGCTACTATCTCATTTCCTTCCAATTCAGGAGAAAAATGTCTCATTTAAAACATGCATGAGAATGACAAAAGATCCTTTTGAATTTAAAACAATCATTCAATATTTCCACGCTTTACATAGTGCTCTTTGAAAAATGTAGTAACTCCCCACTACTCATGGTATTGACATCTTCTAAAACAGCAAATTTAGGCAAATTGCCTTAAAACTAGTATCTGGTCCATTTCAATTGATGAATTGATATTCACTTAATATCCTGTAACTGATTTTGCAAAGTAAAATAGCTACTGCAAGTGATGCTGTTATACTGTGTGATATAGAAGATATACAAATATAGAAGACATATTCCTTCACCAAAGCAGAAGAGATTTATGAGTTTATTCTCCTGAGAAATGGTAAATGCAACTTCAAAAAAGTGTGAGAACAAACATAAAACAAGAGGAAGTGGTCTTCAGGATTTCAGTTTCTTCCATTAAAAGTCAGTTGTCAACAAGGCAAGACAGTAAAGCAAACAAGAAATCTGGCTCTAACATTCTTTTTCCTCTCCCCAAAATGCTTTGGAGAGAATAAATCTGCCAAAGCTGCATCTAAAAGGTCTCAGGACATTTGGCGTGGACAGGAAACCCATCACCAAACACAGCAGAAACTCAAGCACTTAGAATGACAGAACCAATTATACACCTACATATAATTTTAACTAAATGATTGTATGCTGCTTTGCTGCTTTCCTTCTGCAAGATCCTTGCCTCATCTAGGGCAGTGATAGCAAATACAAAGGGAATGGAGTGAACAGAGATTTTGTAGCATTCTGCCTCATTTGTTTAGACTGCAAAGTGATTGCTCATACTTCTTATTGCCTTCAGCCAGCAGTGTTTCCAAAGCTTCCCTTATAGGATCTTAGCCAGAATGGGATTCCATATTATATATTATAATGTATGGCTTAAGATTATATGCAATATGCTGTAACTATATGTTGTATAATTATATGTTTATATATCTTGTATTCTATATAATTTCCTTATATGGTGTTCAGCAGGAATGCTTCAAAACATATAATTAACAGAACCGTAGTAGGGTGACACTGTCTCCATTTTGCTGATTAGAACCTCACTGCTTAAAACTCAAAAAAGTCTTCTGGCAATCCTGGCATTGCCACGTCAGTGCAGGGCACTTCAGGCTGTACTTTTCAGAGGACTTTGCATTTATACAGTGTTTTACACATTCAAAGCACACTTGTGCTCACTCCAAATGCAGCTGAGCCCAGAGCCCAGGTACCTTGGCCTGTGTGCTACAGCAACTAGAAACATAGAGATCACTTCCAAATAAGTGACCCTCAGAATCACATAAAACCTCTTTCAAAATGAGAAAGTAAAATCTACTCTTTCTGTGGAGCTTTCAAACGCCCTGGAGAGAGTGTGTTTGATTCCTACAGCCCTCTACTTAAATTACTGTGCTTTCCAGCAATTAAGGCAAGGGTTCTGGAGGCAACAGCTTCCTTTAATAAACACCCCTGATTCATTCTCTGGGCAGCATTCCTCCTGTGAAAAAATTATGTGATCACATAATTAAAGATCTTATCGTTATGCATACATGCAAGAGACAAATTAAAACAGTTTGAACAATCTTCATTTCAACATTTTCCAACTTTTTTTGAATGCTCAGCTTTCAAAGTCAAGTGTTTGATTTCAAAGAACATGTTAACATTCTTTAATGGAAACAATGGTTAAAAAACAATCAAACCCTGTAATTTTACTGTATTTTTAGCTAATTAAAATTAAAATCAAAATCCCATTACATACTGATCCCTTCATGGCTGCATGTCTTAGCTTTAGCAATGCAGATTTGCTCCTGGTGCCTTACAAGACTAATGGTTGGTAGTAGTAAGCTGCTGCCTCACATTTGCTCAGACAGGTTTTGGCTCCATGTTCCATAGGAACCATGGCATCTGGCATTTAATTCCAGGGGTAATCATCTTCTCCCTCTCCTTTCTGCAGTTCAGTCCTAGAGCCAAATTTAGACCTTCCCTATCTGTACATAATTTTGTGTGTTTTCTCCTCATGTCCTTGATGTTTCCTCAGAATAGTCACCACTGAAAGAAGAGGACAACAAGCTCAGAAACCTTGCTCCATGCCTGGCACCACAGCAGCTGCTGAAGTTGGGAGGAACAAATTTCATTAAACCTTTTTGGATAAAGATTGAAGTATACTCAATACAAAAGCAATATGTAGAGACAAGTGCTTACAATCTCTGAAAGAAATTCAATTGACTATACATAAATGATGACTTCAAGGGGCTTCTAATTTGGCAAAATATTTCATGCAGAAAATAAAACACACGTAAAACCTCGCCTGGAACAGTTATGGCTTCCCAGTGAAGGAGCTACAAGTATTTCAGACTTCAGTACTATTTACTTTTAGCTAATGTCATTTAAAAGTAGCGACTAGCTAAATAAAATAATTCAGCCCGTATCACAGAAATCTGGCACCAACAGCAGTCAATGTCTCCACGATGAGACACTGCTCTGTGAAAAGCAAGGACAATTAGAGAGGTTACGTCACCCTCATCCTCCACGGCTCCAGAGACAGCCGTCAGCCGCAGGGGACAAGCAGCAGACCACTGAGGGGCGTCTTATCTTCAACTGTAAAAGCTACAGAACATGGACCAGGGCAGTAATCCACTGAAGACAGGTCACCAGACAAGCACATATGATGTATGACACACACGGGCTTATTCTGTTCAATATACAGTATGACGTCTTAGCGAAATTTTACATTATTAAAGTTTAATTATTAATTTCATCTGTACTTTCACAGATTAATAGAAAGCCTCAACAAACATGTTATAAATGACACTGAAGACTAAATATTTATTTAATGAAACCAATTTTTATATCACTGCTATATAACATCTGAAATAATTATGAAATAGTAATTAAAATATATTTTATGAAGTATAATTACTTTTTCTCCTCTTGCTCACTTTCTTGATACAGTATCCTGGTTCTTAAAGAACAAATGACTATCTCTAGTTGAAACTTTCCTTGCTCTAAGAACAAATGACTGCAAAATGAACTGCAGAAAATGAGTTTCGCTTTCGGGATTTTTACAGTCCTAAATGCAAAGCAGATGTATGACTTTGCACAATTCTAATTAAAAAAGAAATGAGCTCAGATGGAAGTAGTGATTAAAGAGCTAAAATGGAGATATATATTATTTTGCTGGTTGAATACAGGTGGGAAATGATGATACATATGTCTAATCAAATCAAATATGATATTTGAAAGGAAAAAAATGCTAGTTGCTGATTTAAAACCAGTAAACCCAGGAAATTCAAGGTGAACACTAATATTGTGGTGATGAAAGACTGTAGGATTTATTGTTTCCATAACATAATGGGTAAGTCCCCAAAAAGACAATTATTATTATTGCCTGGGCAGAAGTAGAAGGAATGCTTCTTAAAAAGCTGTCAGTGGCTACCTGCTCACCACTCCATCAGACCTGCCCTCAGAATCATTAGATGACATGAAAGACGACATTCCCAGCACAAGGAATGATACAATCAAGTTGATGTCACTCAACCAGATAAAACCACATGTGGTGGAATATGCATCAGAATATGAGATCAGGTGGCAAGAGGACAGAACTGCACTAAAACGAGGACAGAATTCCACAGAACTAAGGCAAAGTGCCTAACACATAGTACTGGCATCTGGAAGGCTGCTTTGAACCTGCTAAAAACTTTTGTTCAATAATTAACAATGGTCACTATCTTTCACGTAGAATCTGATCCAGCATTCTTACTAGCTGTCTTTTGTGCACCTCTCCATACTTAATCCAAAAATCCAACCTATTTCCACTGAACAAAAAAACCCCCAACAACTTTTAGGAATTTGCGAGTTAACACAAACACTGTTGAATTTTTTTAGATGTTGAACATGTAACCAACACGCCTAAGTTGTGTGAGCTCAGCATCTCAACAGCGAACTGGCAGGGTATGGTAGAACAGCTGTGAGAGATTCTGATATTTTAGAAATCCTACTTCTAAAAGCTCTTCCAAGAATAAAAACAACCTGTGAATGCTCATGCATGAATAATCCTAGAAAGAAGGGTTTGATTCTACAAACTGGAACAACTTCTGTGCTCCCCGAAGTCCATTCCTGGTTCATGGAATACTGCTCTGACAGCCTACAATCATCTCCTGGAAACCATTTACTCTCTGTCAGCCCACCTGAAAATCTGCTTCCATATATTATTTAGCTCTAGTGCAATATTTAAGCAAAATACATTGTGAAGTCTGAAACCTAGTCATTTAGCATTCAGTATTTTATACTTAGATTTTAGGGTATACTATTAATTTTGTTACTACTCCTGAATGAAATGCCATACTTTCAAGTGACAAGCTGCCCAGTGTCATTAGTAAAGCTAGACCTTTATGTTATTTTCATCTTCTTCCTCTCAGTTTAATACATACACTTGACATGCAATAATATATACAGAACCATGCTACAATCTAAAACAAAAACATGAGAAAGAGCTTAAGAAAAAAGAAGGCATATGCTCATGCTTCTACTAAAATTCTCTGCTTGGAGTTTTCTGGCTTCTGGAATTCCTAAATGACTTGTGTTGTCTTCATACCTAAGAGCTTCATTTTCTGTGAATTTGTCTGCTTACTTCTTGAATTCATGAAAATTTTGGCATCCACATTACTCTGAGGCAACCAGTTTCACAGCTCTGTGTTGTGGGCAGAATAAGTTTCTTCTGTTGATTTTGAACCTGCTCTGCACTACAGCCAGTGGGTGTCCATTGAATTGCCCTCCTTGTCTGCTCTATCCTGTCCATGATTTTATATGCGTCACTGCGCTGCCTTCCCCTACAATGCAGAGAGTCATAGTTCGCTTGTTACTCATACAGAAGTTTTTCCACTGATCATTTTTGCTGTACCTCCCTGGACCATCTGTTTTGCTGCATCCCTGTGTTAGTGGGGGAGAGGTGACAGTCTAGAACTGCACTCAGCATTCATCTTGGATTAGAATGGCAGCGCAACAATGCACTGTTTTCTTCTCTATCACTTTTCTAAGAACACAGCCATATTTCTAGGACTTTTCTTGACTTCCACAAGTAATTAAACTGGCATTACTAAAGGTTTATTATCTGTAAACCCAGAAGTGCTGTTCCTGAATGGCAACAATTAGCTCAGAACCCATCACAGAAACCTTCCTCAATATACACTGCTTCACTTTTAACCATCTAGAATTTTACCTGTCATACTACTGGCTTGACTATGTGGAAACATTGTCATTGTTTTCCAAATAAAGTACAAGCAACCCTTAGTGAAAATATTTGCTGCTTCACACTCATGTCACTGCCTCTACCAGGCCACAGAGTGATTTCCTGGAGCACTGGGATGGCCAGCAGCATTACGCAGGAGAGTGGAGGCAGCAAAAAAACCATTCCATTAGGTAGCCTGTTGAATTCAGTAAAAATACACAGTGTGATCTCATTACATGCAAAGTATGAGGAAACTGTATTATACTCTCAATTAAATTGCTCAGGAACAAAAACCATGCCAGAGATTAGTTTCTGAAACAATCAATTTAAAATGTAATTTAAGGACATACTTGCAATTTTCAGAAAAGTCATTCTGTTTTTAAGAACAATGTATGTGCTAGGACTGTGGAAAGCAGAACTATATTTTATGTATAAAAAGTTTGACCTGTGTTGATTTATACTCGTGTTGATATATACACACATGAAGGAGCTCACACAAGAAGAGGGGAACTGCATTCAGTCCTTCCTCTGCCTGAGGGGATCAAACTTACATCTCCCACACGTTTATATAAATATCTGAATAGTTGGAAAAATATAAGTCTAAATATTTATATGTACCAAGTACATTTCTGATAATTTTGCTTAACTCATAAAAACCTCTTTCAAAATAGCTTTACACCTCTTAACTGAATTCTAGTCAAATGCAGCTCGACTAGCTTGACACATTTTGATTGAATATTCCAACACATTAAAACCCATGAAATTCAAGAATCTTAATAAGTACTAAAGTATATAAATCACCTCAATATGCATGCACTGGATTATTTGGTCTTCAGGTCAACTCAAAGAAACTTTAAGTTTAAAATGAATGCTTAGCAAGCGCACTGCAGACAAAAATATGCTCTAAATGCTGTACCAAAAGGGAGACTGGATGTTTGACTTGTCTTACCCAACACGCATTAAAATCAATGATGTAAATAGAATTCTTCTGCTTGTCAATTTTAAACCATGGTTTTAAAATCAATCAGCATTTGACACGAAGAAAACCCCTGACCCTGAATGTTGATGGCAAAGTCTGGAGTGAAGTCTGATGATCTAAGTCAGGACCAGCTCCCCAGGACAAGGATAATGGCTACAGCTCTGGCACTACACTCCAAGATGACATAAGTGACACTTGGAGCAAATCTGGCAAATATTCCAGTCTCAGTGAGAAAATTTGTCGGTTGCCTTTTTTCTTATCATGAGGTCAGTCTCTTAATGCTACATGCAAAACGACATTGGTACAGGACAGTTTGGTAGTGTACTATTTGGAAATGCAGGATGAGCTCAAGGCTCCCCAGTAGGGCAGACACGATGGAATTTTTGCCACCACTGGTGCCTTAGTGCTACTTGTTACAAATGTATAGATCTTACAAGGGCAGGAAACTCTGAAAATCAACTCCTGCACTCACATAAGAATTTAGCTGTAAGTAGAACTGACATGAGTCCAGAGATGAGAAAGCTAAGAGTATATACAGGCAAGTATTTCAAGTGTTTAGCCTTGGTCAAAAAATAACCTTAAATACAGAAAATATATGTTTACACATACATATATACATAAATACATACATATATATTTTCAGGTTTGATGGCCTAAAGTTAGATTTGAAAATGAATATCTATATTATAACCCAAAAATAATTGGCTTTTGAAATATTTCTCTTACTCGGGTTCCTACAGAAAAGTAACTTAAATATAATTTTCACCATGCTGCTCTGAGACTCTTCATTACGTTGCAGCTCTTCTGTGTTAAAAATGCAAGCTTTATAGCTTTGCAAAATTAAGTCTTTCAGTCTTTCAGTGAAAAAAAGGGACTTGAAATACTAAATTGTCTATTGGATTTGCAAATGGTGGTCGTTCTAATGAAAAAGCAAGCTATTGTCCAAATTTTCTCTCTTTATAGTCTCTGGATTGATGTAAATACATGCAAACACAAAAATTCTCAGTGGTAGCATAATTTGAAAAACGGTATTACTGCAAGGTGCTTAGAGGTTTGAAAATAATATAAATTATCTCACAAGAAAGAAATGAACCTTCAAAAACAAGACAGCCAAAGGTGTATGAGAAAATTAACTGTACCCTTTGCCTGTTATCACCACTGTACAAGCCAAGGTTTCTACAAATGAGAACTTAACTCTGTGTAATCCCATGTCACCTGCTGCTGTCAGGAAAAAGTTTTACAAAACTTTTAGGAAATTTAATACTTTAGGAAGTAATTATAAAAACATGAAGCAGTGTGTTGCCATGTTTTTTTCAGCCTTCTGATATTTACATTTTTGTAATGGAGTTTCTCATGGATTTTCATATAAACGATGTATTATTACTGTAACCGTCTCTTCTTGTTGGCATTCCTCTATTGGGGAGGAAAAATCTGATGAACTTCTAGTTTGACCAGTGTGGTTGGAGAGGTGGCAACCTTCATTCTCCAATCCCTGGTCATTGTCCAAAATCAGTATAAATCGAGGTCAAGAAATAAACACCCTCCTTTTGCCCTGACGACTTGACTGTGCGCGTGTTGTTCATTTCGTGTCCTATAGCAACAGCAGAGAAAAAAGAACCATATCCCCTCCATGTATTTCTTTTTAAAAAAAATTTATAATTTCACTGCAGCTTTAAACACTCGGAAGGGAAGAAGCCGTGTACCATTGGACATTTTTCTCTCCCAGGGCTCCCATTTCAGATGCTGTCCCTCAGGGAGCCACAGAAAATGCAGAGTACTATTCACTCAATATAGGTGACCAAACTTCTATTATGTAACATGGATGTTTTCACAAGTATTTATACTTGTGAATACATTTGAACAAAATAAATATCAAGCAGAAAGTGAGAGTAGCTATGTAATGCACAGGCATAAACTTTTGACTAAATCTGCTCTCTGCCCATTATTCACTTTCTAAAGAAACACACATTTTTTTTCCATAAAGATACACAGGCCTAAATAGAAGATCTTGATGTTAATGATTAAAAAAAAAATAAAAAAAATCTGAATTTCCAAAAATATACTGCAGGGATCAATTCTGGGTAGGTGGCAACGTTTTAGTCACTGTCTGATTAAATCAAGGACGAAAAAAGTAGAAAACTTTCCCTCATGTCCTATGTGTTTGCTGGTAAGTTTGGATTTCTGTCACCAGTATTAGTTATAAAGTTTATCATTTTACTCAGAAGACTGAAAAAATTAATCTGCACACCCAAATTTGTCCTTCACAGGTGAGTACAGTCTGAGGGCTTGCAGGGGTTTACTTCCTCCAAGACAACTGAGTGCTGTGATCATAAAAATCAAGCATAAGACACAAATATCTGAGAAACCTTCATCTTTTAGTACCTCCAATTACTGAGCAAATGGAAACAGTGAACTAAACTGACAAAAGGCTGAGAGGAAGAAGTATGTCCATGTATTACATAGTCTCTTTAACTCTTCAAAAATTACATTTCCATTGGTGACTGTATCACTCTGCTATATGTTCAAAATATTCTTAACTCCAGACAGTTCACATTTTTTTCTTTATAAAACTTCTCAGATACTGAAAAAAATAGCTAAGAGATGCATTCAGGAAATAAGACCATCAATTACTTTCTCAGAGACAAGGTTTTAAAGAGATGATTTATTATTACAGTAGAAATTAACCCTTGCACACAGAAAAATGCCACCAACCAAAGCTGAGCCACAGAAAATTGTCTCATCATTAACTGGCACTAGGTACCAATGGATTCCAATCATTTGGGAAAGTGTGGTAAGAGGAGCTTATTTGACTGCAGCAAGATGGAGGCACTAATTTTAAGATATATACAGGCATAAAGCAGAAACAACAAAATTACATACAAGTTCCCTCATACTGACCAACTTGCTGAACAAGTGTAATATCCTATTTCTGGTCACAACTGCAGTGTAAATTGAACACAACTCTAACATGGTTGCTTTAGATTTATCTTCATTAAAGACCTAATCTGAATTACAGTTTGATAATTACCTGAATCCATGCTGAAAAACTTGACAGCCACATTTTCTACAGCCACAGCATTCTACATGAAAGGTTGGGTTGGTAGAAGCTATCACTTGCAACCAAATCTACTCCATGATGCTACTCAATCCCTCAACCAATTCAGATGCCATTAGGCCAGGTTAATCCTTCAGGAAGACACAGTTGTCATGTTTATACATTTCATAATACTGGTTATTTTATATAAACTTAGGTTTATAGACAATAAATATTTATTTCAGGGATCATAAAGGATACCAGTTTGGCTTTAAAGTTTTGAGATCCTCTTAAATATAAGCAGAAGGATGATACTCCAATGGCACTCTTTATACATGAGAATAGCCTATGATAGAAATTTCTTCTTGTCCCAAAAATTTTATGACTATCATAAGATGCCACTAGAAAAGTCTTCAGCATTATGAAAATTTTATACATGGCACACATATCACTGAAATTAATCACATGCCTTGTGAAGCTCTGACATTATTCTTTATTCATTCCTAATTTAATAGAGCAATAAATGATGCAATTTTGAAGAGACATTGCATAAATATAATCTAAATTAATAAATTAACAAAATATATTTAGAGAGTACAGATTTATTTTCATTTCATATTTCACAACATTTCTTCCTAATTTCCAAGTAATTTCTTAAATATACCTCTTCAGAAACAGGTAGTTTTTCAATTGTACAGTGGTCATCTATTTATTCTGACTATAAATTCAAACACTCCAGTATTCAAGTAACTCCCCTGGCTGTTCCCTACTTATGACACAGGCAAAGGGTCTTTTTTATTTGTCTATTAAGTTGACAAGCTACATTTTGGCTTCACTCTAATTCCACATAATAACAGAATAGCACTTTAAATGTTGTTTTATGTCTCAATTTTAAAAATATGTGTCCTAACTTTTGGATTCAGGGTAACTAATTTGTAGTGATAATGTTATTATCATGACAGATTGTTATACAAACATTTCTAATTCCCTTTTTTTTGAAGACTACAAAGAGATGCTAGAATATCAAAATGTAGATGAACATAGTTTTAGCATGTAATTTAGATGATCTGGTTTGCTACACATAGCTTTGTACCTTGACTAACATGAGTTTATTATGCATATTCATATATGATATGCACATAAGTTTGCATTTATGTTCACAGCTAATCAACCAAAACATTGGCAGAAAATTGCTGGCTGGGAGTGGTATGACAAGTTCCAAGTCCCTCTAATTTTGAACTGTCTACTATATTTCCGCAATACTCATTTTTACATTACAGATTTTTCACATTACTGATTTTCAATTCTTTTAAAATATGAAATCACTGACCATTTATATAATCTATTTGTGTGAAGTGGGAAATAAAGCATCATCTAAATTCTAAGTGTGACTTGTCCTCTTTGCAAGATAATGAACAGCTATCATTCCTAGGAATCTATTGCAGTGTAAGAGCATGAAAAAAAGATGGTCAAAAAACACGCAACAGATTTACAGCATTTTACTGGATTTCAAGGACAGACAATCCCTGGTGTTCTCTTGAAACAGGTGGCTACATGAGATTATGAAAGGCTTCATTTATCCTGTTTAAATGGAATCCTAAAGCTTAAGGAATAATTTAATTTTCAAAAGATGCATTCCACGAGGACTATATACATCGCTAAAATAGCAATGGGAAGTTATATGTCAGTGGATTTTATACCTTTAAATAAGCATTTTTATATTTATACAAATCATAATAAAACTTAATTGGTATTTCTGGCATTATATTTAGGAAATAAACATTTTGCCATACTAACCTCTTGAAAATACTTCAAAAGACTACGAAATTATTCCACAGCACTCATTAGCAAAATGTTATTTTTCTCTGAACATCAAGTAATTTATGATAGATGCTTTCAAAGCTGGGGTTATCTTCTTTTAAACTGTCATCTGGATTTACACTATTCCATTCCTGTACACAAATTGTTCACATGTAGCTACTGAATCTCCCTGCAAAGGCACTTAGACACAAATATTTTGACCAAAAACTGGAAAAAACAGCTCTTTGGCTCTCATGTTGAAGAATAACCCCTATCTATCTATTGCAGTATTTCACAGTCACTGTTAGCACATGATTCAAGAGAAGTCTCATACCCAAAGAAGGCATGAGAAGAGAATACAAACTTTCAAGATTTACACAGCCATGCTGATACTGACACTACAGCTGCTCCCCATCAGAGACACGAAGATTCAAATCAGCCTTGAGAAAGTGCTGCAAGAATGAAGAGGAACACGTACAAGAGCCTCTTCCTGAAATACACTCATACATGTACTCTAACACAAAGAAATAGTAAATTTGGCACTAGCCTAAATTTAAGAAAAAAATTCTCATTCAGTTCTCAATATAAGTTACTTAGATGAACTAGTAAATTATTAAATGTTCTAGCAAACTGTTTCAGACTGTTTCCCTTAAAATGTGAAATAACATCCTGAGAAAACAGCACTGCTAGCCTTGAAGAACAACACTCTATCAAAACAGTCTTAACAAATAAGAAAATACCCTGCAAAGCCAGGAACTTCAGAGCAGACATAACCTGACGACACAGTATCATCTCTGTCTGGACTTATGTGGTAGAGTACGCTGGGCAATGAGAGGCTGGAGAGCAGTTTCAGAAAGGGACCTGGGGGTCCTGGCCCATGGCAAATTGAACCTGAGCCAGCTGTGCCCTGGCAGCCAGGAGGGCTAACCCTGTCCTGGGGGGCATCAGGCACAGCATGGCCAGCCTGGCAAAGGATGGGATTGTCCCACTCTGCTCTGAGCTGGGGTGGTCTCACCTCAAGTGCTGGGGGCAGTTTTGGGAGCCACAGTATAAAAGACATTGAGCTGCTAGAGGGTGCGCAAAGGGGTGCCATGAGGATGGTGAAGGGTCTGGAGAGGAAGCTGCATGAGGAGTGGCTGAGGTCACTTGGTCTGTTCAGCCTGGAGAAGAGATTGAGGGGAGACCTCAGTGTGGTCTTCAACAACCTCACCAGGGCAAGTGGAGGGGCAGACACCAATCTCTTCACTCTTGTGACCAGTGACAGAACACAAGGAAATGGCATGAAGCTGTGTTGGGAAGGCCTGGGTTGGACACCAGGAAAAGGTTGAGGGTGGCTGAGCACTAGAAGAGGCTCTCTGGCTGGCAGAGCAATGGAGCAGGGGAAGAAGGCCATTGTCTGCCTTTCCTGCAATCCTGGAGGCTGCTGGCACCCCCCCAGGAGGGCTCCTACTCTTCCCTTCCTGAGCAGCAGGGTGCTTTCCAAAAGGCAAACCTTGCCTTTAAGCCTTATATTCCTCTTATTATAGTTCATTCCGGCATTTCTGAATCCTACCAGCAACAGAAATTCCTATCAACTGCTGAAAATTTGTATATTGCTCAATTTAGGAAATTAGGAAAATAATCTGCCTCTCAAGAGAGATGTCAAATTCATAAGCAAACCCAGTACAGGGAGAAATGGTTGTAACTGATCCAAGCACCAGGATTTCTAACATTTCTTGCTTTTTTTTTAAACCTAATTTAAATATTTATCTACTTTAAAGAAGCAATGGCCAAGAAAGCATTTTTACACTCGGAAAAGAAATAGCTTTCCTTACTGAACAGAACTGAAGTAATTTGGTCTGTAATGTGACTGAGATCCAGAAAAAGCTGTTGAGTTGTCCTCTGCTGCAACTCTGGAGAAACTTCCTCACCTGCTTTGCTTCATTCAGCCTCACATTTGTTCCTTCATAAACTCTAGAGTGAATTATTCCTTATACTACTTTGCATTTTCCAGTCACAAAAAAAACCCCCCAAAACCCACACGCAAAAATATTTCTAATCTCTCAATCATTTGTTCCTACATTTAAAAAAAATATAAAAGAGAGACTGCAGATAATTATTATTTATATTTATATATGATCTTTTATGATCTGTAATTATTATTTGGAGGGGCACAAAACAGTGGAAGGAAGAAAAGACTTTTTTTACATTTTTCAGTTTGTGTGAACAGGAGTGCAAAGTGAGCTGAATGAACAGTAGCTAATATGCCAATGCTAAAACCTTCCTTAACCATTCACAATTATTTTTTTCAGTATGCAATTACAGGATACACTGCAATTCTATGAAAGCATGCAGACGTTTGCACAGGATCAACACAAGGCACAATAAAGCTTGTAAAAGGTTCCTAACCAAAAAATACTTTAAAAAATAGAGCAAATAAAGAAGATTCAAAATATCAATTCATAAAAGAAAACTATGAATTTAAATACGATATTGGAATTTACTGTACGGCAGGTGTGTTCCAAGACTTGTTAATGGTGATGAATACCTGTATTCAATTTAGTTCAACACCTCCAAATTCCCACTGTCTACACAAGGATGAAGTCAATAATTTTGAGACTTTAATTTAAAAGAGCTTATCTGTTTCATGCAACATTGAAATTTATACATATGGTAAATAAAAAGCAATAAAGAGCAATCCACAAAGGACCAGTTACAGGGTAGCTTAAACAGGGAAACTAGTTTTCACAAAAAAAAAGAAGAAGAAAAAAGTCCCTATCCACCCCCATATTTATTCATGTAGATGCCTTGACACATATTAGAGGCCATTAATTTTGCCAACTTTTTGTAAACAAATTGGAAAGCAACCCAGATGGGTCCAATTTCAGATGAGTACTGAGGATGACAGCCAGAAACATCTGGCAGTCACTGTAATGAAACTTTCCTTTGTAAAGGCAACTACAAAAACAGTTGAATCCTAACAAACCAATGTGTGGTTTACAGGTGAAATGCCTTTGTTTAGAAGGAAAATGATTTTCAAGCTTACTGTATCAGGTCTCCTATGAAGAGACAGATATTCTAAAAAGGGAGAAAAAGTTCCAAATGTGATATTTTTTATTGCTTCACAGACAGCATCTGAGAGATGCTATCTGGATAAAATTACAAGCCAGAGAGCTACTGAAGACAGCAAAGGCAGTGTTACCTATAGCTACTTTAATGTATGTAATAATTTAATTTTTTAGACAGTATTTCTAGAGCAGGTTTTAGTTTTTAAGAATCTTATTTGCACTATCAGAACAGCAACTGCAATTCAGTGATGTGCTATTAAAAGGAATAGCAGCAATAAAAATAATGCTAAAAATATAAAACATTTTAACCTAGTTACTTCAGTACTGAATCTTAATAATGAAGAGTTGGCTGTTAATAGCTCAGACATTGAACATCTCTAGTCTTACAACCTTTTATTTCCTAAGGGAAATAAAACAAGAAAACATGGAATTTGAAGAATTCAAATGTTATCAGAACTGACTTTTGGATCTTCTAAAAAGAGAAATATGTTTTCCAACCTCTGATGATTTTTCCAAGAACATACCCACTCTCTTTATTAAGATCTATATAATCTTCTGTTCCTCCTAAAAGCAGTTGAGACATCTTTATGGTTACAAGTGTAACTAAAATAAACCGGATCTCCTAGAGCAATTGGAATCATGGGAGGGCTACATCAGTACCAGACTAGTTTTTCGGGGGAATTTAGGTTTTTTGAAGCTGTGATGCCATCAGAGAAAGGGTGGGTGCAGTGAAACAGACTGAGGATTAGAAAACAAGCACAGTCAGTGAGCAGAAGGCTACTGATGAGAAGTCATCACCAAACAAGAAATCAATTTACACATGAAAAACAAATGGCCACAATGAAGGTGGAAAGATGAGATGAGATGAGATGTTTAAAAACTCTGCAAGGCTGCCTGACAGAAATAGCACTTCTGGGAAAGGCAACAGTAGAAGGGAAAAGACACATTTCCACTGTGTTGAGGATTGCATGGAAAGACTGTGCCCTCATTTTCCTTTACCAGAGAAAGTACAATACTCAGAGGTGTTATGGCCAGCATGAAGAGCTGCCTGGTAAAAAGTCTAATGAAATAGATGAAAATATTATTGTATAGCCAAATACATCCATACTGCTCTAGGATCCCAAGTTAAATCTACAACTTTTCTGAACTCCATGAATGTTAAGAAAGAAAATTGTTAGGATGAACCTTTGTGGTTAAAGACACTGTGCAGAAACTTGAGAGATCTGTGGCGGACTGGTAAAAACTGAGAGACACCTAAGAAGTCTCATCCTACAATTTTATTTTTTAAGCAAACATGAGACATGAGGTGAAATAAGTATTTCTTTCTGAAAATATGAGTCAGTAAGTTTACCCATCTTTTTGCAAGCTGACATAAATGACATACTGGTTCTTTTTGGAGGGCAAGGAAACAAGAAAGATAAAGAGCAAAGAATTTAGAAGAGACCCACAAGGCTTCACATTGTAATTTAAATACAACATGACTTTAAAAACCATTTAGGCTAAGAGTGAAAATCGACTTTGCTTTACCAGTTAGATTTAGGTGAATTAGAAACAATGTAGTCTAATAGGAAGCAACAGGCTTTGGCCATGGCAGGTAATGGCTGTGCTCCGGAAAGCAGCAGCTGTAAAGGTGCTGTAACAATGCATCATCTGGCTCCTTATGAGGTCTGCTGATTAACAAACTCAAGGCCACACAAGGAAAGAGAAAAAAAACCTGAGGGAGTGGAGTGGGTAATTAAACTTTTCGTTTACTACACTGTGCACAGAAACACATGTGAACATTCCCCACGCTGGCTTCATTCCAGGTTCCTTCTCCAACATTACAATGTTGTAATACCACTTATATCTACTTAAAGACATTAAAAACCACAAAAGGAACCAAACTTTCTTAACACAAGAATGATTTAAACTCTCTGTGACTAGAAGTTTTGAACAATGACAGGGACTTCGGAGACACAAGACTATCAGGGTGGCCAGCATGATGTAGATTTTAAACAAAAATTTCAGATAAATTTAAGAATTTCAGATAAATAGTCAAATTGTAATATGCCCGCAGTACTGAAAGGATAGCAGCACTGCCTTTTTAAGTAACCCAGAAGTGATGTTAAACATACAATAGGAGATCCGAAAAGTTAGGAATCCTGACGAACTAAAAAATGAGACACTACTTATAGTATATATTAGAGCATAATATATTCATATAATATTAAAGCCAATTCTATGATGCTTAGCTCAACAGCAAATTCAGGTAATATGTTTTTGGATGAAAAAGTAAAATCTTAAGGCCATTGCTTTGAGAATAAGGCATATATAAAAACATAAGAGCAAGACAAAGTATTTCAGGCACTTGGAAAACCATACAGAGTTCTAGAACTTTGATATTCCAAATTATTTTTTCATATAAAATTCCATTTGTTTTGCAAAGCTACATACTCTTGACGTATACTCTATCTACGTACTTGAAGAAAACTCAAGCCCTATGACTTTCAGATTCCTTTCTCCAGAAGAATTCCCAGGCATTTTGATTGACTACCCACAATGGAAACTGTCAACACTACAAAACAGCCAACTCGTGATTGGAACTTCACATTGATTTTTAGCCACCTGAAGCAGAGTTTGAAGAAGCTGAATGAACCAGAAGAGCTGAAAACAATATATTGTCATAATTTGAACACACCTAAGAAACAACATCCCTTCACCATAAAAAAGCCCAATCTAGTTTTTAAGAACAGAAGCAATGAAGATTAATTTCACAACATATTTATTTAAACAATATCTAGATCCTATAGTAATCCATTAACTCAGTGCACTCTGAATACTAATTATGCACTATCTCATTTTAGTGCCTTATGGAGTAAAATCTGTGAAATTATGAACTAATGCTTATGGAGAGATAACCTGTAAGACAACATTTTGCTAGTACAAATTATTCTATTAAGAATTCTTAAAGGATCTAGCAAAATTATACATTCTTTCTGTAATTCTACTGTGACTTGTACCATTAGACATGATAGTGCAGTAGGATCAGTAAAACGTTTTTATTAATAAGACAATCTGAAATGATGAATTTCTGCACCATTTATTAAACACTTTGAATAAACAGTTCTGATGTTATGGTCAGGTCACTGCTAAAAGGCAGTGCTGTAATGGAGAAAATTTACTACCAACTTTTGGTTGCAAGAAACTCAAGATGCACATGGAAGTCCCTGCAGTATTCTGACATAATCCTCTCCGAAATAAGCTAAAAAGTTTTATGTTTTATATTGTCACCATGGGGTGTGCTGACCTACAAGAAACTACCTATTTCCATAAGCCACAAGAGTGAAGAGGGGCTTTAATTACTGATCACCTTTAAAATGGGTCCACTAGGTCAAATGAGATACTAGCAATGGCAGAGCAAAAGTCAGAAAGTTATTTGTGTTATCAGCTGTATGGATAAACACTGAGTATTATCTGATTATCAGACTTATCTTCAAACTCATTGGTATCTATGTATGCTGTTACAAAAAACTGAATTACTTCAACGTGACTTGCAAATAAGTAAGTCATGGTCCTTTTTTCCTTTGTTCTTATTTTTGAATAGCAATGAAAAAAATTATCTGGTTGCCTTCCTGAAGTTAGAGATACTTAGAATCTTAATCACAAATCAAAAACATCAGAGACCAGTCGTACCCTCATCAGAAAGACAGATGCCGGGCTGCTTGATCAAACACATTTGGAGCTACACTTTTTATTCAGAAAGAACAACATCTGATTTTTACAAGTGAAAATGCATTTGTTCATTCTTATTTTGCTAACACGCTATAGACAGATCATTAGGCACAGAGTAAGCAATTAATTAACTTTGTGCAGTTAAAGAAATAAACCCAAGATGTTTTCTTTAAATAATAAAAATGTCAGCCACATATACCTGTTCTATGCACTTGTCAAAATGCAGCTTCCCCTCAGAAAAATGAGGTACAACTGAGCAGCATAAACGTTCTAACAGCAGTTTAGCAAACAAGGAGCTGTCAACTTCCAATAAGCTATTATTCACACCTCTTTAATCACTGCCACAGAGTCGATTATAAATAGCCTCATACATTTTTAAATAAGGTCATTCTGAAATGAAACAACAAAGAGGGTAGTAAATATTCCAGTACATAAGCAATTTAAATTCTACAGCATAACAGAACTGTGTGTTCTCAAATACTCAGTTTAAAGAAAGCCAACAAAACCTTTTATTAACTGGTGCAGTGTCAGACACGTAATCTCTGTAAGATCAATAAACCAGGCCAATTATGTGGTAGTTTGCAAACAGATCTGAAAGAAATGAAACTATTAAGACTTGCTCAAAAAATCCAGCTTCAACAGCATTATTTACAAATATAAAGTAATACAAATTAAGTTAATACAATATATGGAACTGCATGAGTAAGTGTATTATGCAAACACTTCAAACAAATATGAAACAGCTTCTCTCTGTTTTCCCAGAAGAACAGCACAAAGAAACATCTTATGTACAACCCTGATTCATATGAGACCATTTTCTACTTTTCCTGAGATTTTAAATAATTAGAAATTAGTGCATAAAGAAAAGTAAGGAAAGATCTGCACAAGTAGAAGTCCTCATTTTTTCCCATTCCCCATATTTTCTGAGATTCAAGATTACTTGATAAAATGACAAATATGACAACACTGAAATCAATTCTTTATCAATTACCTCAGAAAAAAATGATAAAAATGATGCATTTTTTTTTCTCAGAAGCACTGTAATAGTTAAGTGGGCCACCATTTAAAGATGTTCATTTAGCACTACAAAGAAAAAGAAAAATTAGTAGGAAAAAAAACCCAAAATAGTTCTCATTTTACTGACCCCATGCTTTGTCGTTACTGTGAGAAGTATTGGAACACTTCTTCCTATTACAAGCTTTCTTTTTGTAACTTGATACTCACAGAATCATAGAATATCCTGAGTTGGAGGCACCCAAAAGGACCACAAAGTCCAACTCCTGACCCTGCACAGGACAACCCCAAGAATGCCACCATGAGACCAAGAGCATTGTCCAAACACTTCAGGAACTCTGGTAGGCAGTGGTCACAGCACCAGATGTGGGGAGCCTGTTCCAGTACCCAACCACCCTCTGGGTTAAGAATCTGTTCCTAATATCAACACTAAAAATCTCACTTTTACACAGCTTCAGGTCATTCCCTCGGGTCCTGTCACTGGTCACCAGAGAGAAAAGATCAGTGTCTTTCCCTCCTCTTCCCCTCTCAAAGAAGCTGCAGGCTGCAACGAAGTCTCCTCTCAGTTTCTTCTTTTCCAGGCTGAACAACCCAAGTGATCTCAGCTGCTCCTCACACAGCTTCCCTGCACCATCTTTGCTGCCCTCTTTATACACAGAGACTTGCCTGAGATTTTCAATGCCTACTGTGCCATATCCACCCATATATCCATAGCCCTTACCTGCTCCACTGTGGCTCATTTCAGAAAAGGAGCTCCATGAGTAGCAGACCCCAATACTCCCCACTCCCCAAACCTTTCTGAGGTATTTAACCCAGTTAAAATTTAAGTCTCATTTATTTATCAGATTTACCTCAAAGGTATTTTATATGGTTCACAGGCTTCTTTGTACCTGATTCTAAAAAAGCTATTATGTTCCATGAGCAGCAAAAATACCTTAATCTTTCTCCAACCTCAAAATATATCTTAATATTAAAATGTCGTACTTAATAATATATAAATATATGTCCACACATCTGAACAGACACAGGAGGCATCATTCTTTGTACTGCACTTGGAGCTGGCCATGCCCAACAGCTGCATCCCCACAGCACCATGCCTAACCTTACCACCCTGCTGCAAATTCTTGATGTTTCATGGTCTCACCATAAAGCAGGAGTGACCTCTTGCATAAAGGATATTTCAGAAGTTCAATTCAATTAAGAATGGAATCAACTTCAGAATTCATTTCAGAACTTCACAGCTATCAAAATACTTACCTACCCCCATGAACACCCTAGAAAACAGTGTAAAGGATCCACTCTTCTCAGTCCTTCTCCACACTACGCAGTATCGGTATCCTATGCAGCTATACCTTCCAACTGGATTTCCATGTTTTAAATAAAGCAAAATATTGTAGCTTACACAGTGAAGTGATAAAATTGCAGCTGACTACAGCAAGATCTACATAAAAGCAAGGAGCAAGCTGTGCTGTTCCAGTTCCCAGACAATAAAGAAGTAGGAAAGTTTCAGATGTCAACAAGTATCTTAAACCATGTTCATTTCCACATCAGGTATGTTACATTTTCGACCGGTTCACTGTCATCTCCCTCACAACAGCCCTCAATGAATACTTAGAAAAGGAAATAGCTTACACAAAGAAACACACCCTCACAGCCTTAATGTGAGCAAAATTTGGTTCATTCTCCAAAGCTTGAAAACTAATGTTTTCTTAGGTGTACGCCCTCCACCTACCTTAAGTTTCATAATTTGTTTATAAGAGCCAGGCCAGGGTTACAGATAGCTATAAGTTTTATTAACTGCCTTTTTTTAACCTGAGTCAAGGAAATGGAGCTATGTCTGAATAGAAATTAATTATTTTCCTCAAAAAATATGCACTATCTTATATGTATTATACATATATTGATAAGCCACCCCATTTTTTTCCATTTGTTCTGTCTAAGACAGTTTATCTGTACTTTCATAATAACAAAGCCTCTTACTTGCTGTTTACAGTACAGTACACAACCAGAGTTTACTGGAAGAAACAGAGTCAACTATACATGATTTCTTACTTGTATGAGCATTTTGGGAGGGAGGATTTCAAGCTTTTCCTAATAATAGAGAGGATACCTTCATTGAACTATTGTCAATAAAACAGAAACCTTTCTTGTCATCCAATATGTAACTAAGCTTATAACCTGGTAACTGGGAGAAGTCTAGTGTTAAGAGTAGTTTCAGTGGTTGCTGTGAGCCTCATGATAATTTGCTTTTAAGTACCTCACCACCTTGCAGAAGCCATGGAAGAATACTGAGTTCTGATAAACAAAAGAAAGAATTGTGATACATTTCCCACCACAGTGAGCAGGGCAGAGTTTGGATTCACAAAGTACAATGAACTGGAAGGTGACAGGTCTGAACCCTTAGGATGTTTTAGGACAAAGTATTCAGCACTATTATTAGAGACCAAGAAAGCAAGCAAGTAGGAAAGGATCATGGAAGCGAAACTGGAAAAAATCCCATGACCTTTGGGTTCAAATTATGATGCTACATATTCCCAACATCAAAAAAAAATCAAGTTCACCACAAAGTACAAAAGGGTCTAGAGCAAGCTGAGCCGCAAAAACAATGGAAAGCAGTAAAGACATAAACCCCAAAAAACTACTGTTACTTGTATTCATTAGTATCAGATGACCCCTATAAAGAGTAAAAAAGAAAAAAATACAGTTTGAGCTTTATAAAATATATCTATATTAAGACTTTTGATATACAAATGTGTTTTCACACATACACACATAACTACTGTAAATAATTATTTATGAGGTGCCTAACATCCTTAAAAATCACTACAACCTACTTGACAGTCAATAACTATAGGAAAAACAATTTTATTGCAATCCAGCGATGGGAACCACGGTCCTTGCTGTGTTTGTACTTGGAGCTGAGAACAGAAGCAGAAATGGAAAAGGGAACACCACAGAAATTATACAACTCAACTATGAACCAAATGAGTTAAAAATAAACCCAGGTCTCACATGATAGCAAAATATTACTCAGTATGTTAGGACCATGACACAGTAAATGGAGAAGAATACAATACACATACACAGATGAAAGCAGCACGACAGCTACACCTATATGAGCTGTAAATGAGAATGAAAACCAACACTCACACAATAAAAACCTTAAAAACTAGCAGGTGGGCAGGCCAGACGGGATGAAATATCAGCTAATGAAATCCAAGTTTAGAGATAACATTCCAAAGCAAGTCTTGGGGCACACAAAAACAAGAATCTGCACATGAACATGAGTTCACTTCATTAGAAACATTGACCAAAAGCACAGCCCTACTTTCATCATACTACAATAAAATTGTTTTTAATTTTATGAATTAATTATACTGAATTACCCTAAGGAATTCAAAACTTAAAAACCACAGTCTTGTCTTCTGACCTGCTTGCAAATAGCCCTGCTTAATTTGTCATGTCTGACCCTACTTGCTTACTCATTTGTTACACAGTTCAATAGACAACTCAAATTACATTGATTTAAGGAAAGGTATATGCATCCCAGCCATGATGCAATATCTGGATTGACATACAGTATGTTCAATTATATCTTAATAATACTCATGCTCCATTGGCTATGGCATCAGAGGAATGAGTAGTAAACAACATCTGAAATTATGTTTTGTTATTTTATTTTCCTCTTTGATGACTACACAAATGAAGAATTTCACACTTTTTTTAAAACAGAATATATTTAGAGCTTCCAATGGATGCTTAGTGTACCCTGACAGCCACCTGCTTCAGGAGAGATGGGCTGCCCTGTAGCAGGGCTCTCCAAGATTAAGTGGAAGGAATGTAGCAGGACTAGCCCATATCTCAGCATCTAAAATGCTGACAACTCATAAGCACAGGTGACTATGGCAAAGGTACCTAAGAAAGAAAACACCTAGGAGAAGATATCTGGCAATAACCTGAAAGAAAACAGATGCTTCCAGGGTTAAGGTGTACTTGAACCTTCTCCCAGAAGGCAAGAGGAAGACAACGTGTATCAGCAAACTGAGATAACTTCCTTTTCACAAAATCCATTTGGCTTTCAGTTTTACCCCTCATCTCCTCCAACATTCTAATTTAAATATACTTGAGAAGAGATGTCTGAACTTCCTTAAATGTGCAGAAATAGCCAGTGACACATGCAGAAAGTATGAGAGGGGACAGCAAACACGGCCAAGTTTAACCCTTTAGGAGCTACTGCACAAGGCTGCCAGTATTACCATCACTGAACGTGCCTTGCAGAAAACTAAGGCCTGTGGCATACTGCAGAGAAGGGCCTACCTTTGCATACAGGCTCTTCACCAAGCAGAAGTGTGCTCCATGGGTTACAACTCGGCTTGGCAGAGGGCAATGACAAACCAAAACCCTCATCAGTGTCCCAGCTTGTGCCAGGCCCAGGCAAACCCATCCTGTTATTTAGCTTGGCTCATTAGTGCAGGCATGCTGCTATAAACATACAGATCACCTGTTTCAAACTCATCCAGAGCAGTAGTGCAAGCAAATTGGAATAAAAAAAAGAGTATGTAACTATAAATAAACTTAAGGAATAATAAAAAAAAAAGGCAGCAATTTCAGCTAGGAGCTTCTAAAGCTTCCAAATAGCTTCACCCTTCTGCTCTGGATATCATAGCTAGCAGAGAACTCTCTTGGTAAGTCAAGCTCTGCCACTCCAAACCCTCTTCAGACCAATTTATAGCCTAAAAGAGATGAAACCAGTGTCAAGGGAGTGTTCAGTCCTATTTCTTTCAAAAAAAGATTGTCAGCATAGGAAGCTTAATTTTGTCCTGTGTTTCTACCCCTATATTTTAGTGCTTGGGTCCCTAACCCAGTCAAGAACTGCTACAAAGTAACAGAGAAGCAAAAGGTTAAAACATTGAAAAATTAAAGATTTGAAAATCCTAACATGCATGTAATACAGGACACCACTTTTCTTACGCTTCTTTGCTGCTGTTGTAACACTGAAAAACGATTTAAAAGAAAATTTTCATTTAGAAATTACAACATTGATCAGAAATAACAGTTTATAAGGTAATTTTCCTCAATTTGAGAAGGTCATGCAAATATGAGTTTTAGAAACTTATTATACCTAATCAAACTGTAAATTTTTTTTCCCAAAAAAGCAGGCTACAGTAAGAGTTGAAGATAGATGTCTGGAAATTTTAATGTAGGCGAGTCTTTGGTCCAGATACGATCTGCAAGATCTCAGACTTGCATGGACTCATGATCACAGTTTAGTTTTTCCCACTCATGAACAGTGTTTTCTTGATCACTGGCCCCTGCTGTGCAAGGCTTCTTATCAGAAAGCCTCTGGTGCTTTCTCCCTGCTTTTTGCAGCAGTGATTGCAGGAACACCTGCATACAGCAAAACCTGCCAATGTGCTCTAAGAGAAATACATACAGCAAAGGAAAGGGATCCTTCTCAAGCTCAAAACCACCTTAATCTCAATTTTTGTTTCCTAAAGTTTACTTTTCTTGTTTCCAGTGTTCCCTACTCTGCATGTAACTAGGAAGTGCTCAAATTCCTTTTGGTTTTAGAATATGTTGCTTCCTTTGTTTTTGTGTCTGTCTCTCCACTGCTTCTGTCAGATGATGTACCAGGTACAATGAATGTTTTACTGGATCCCTGGAGAAATGAATCAGGGTAACTAAATTATGTATTTATTTAACTTGCCACTAGGTACAACAACAACAAAAAAAAGGGGGCACTTGATCTTCAGTTTTGAATTCTGCTCTCCAATCCACAGGCTAACCTGGGCCATCCTACACAACTGGCTGCATTGTGGAAACAGCAGCCCACATTCAGCAGTCCTGACACAGGGAGTACATCTTCTCTCAGCTTACCAGCAGGGAATTTCCAAGACAATGTGTACTTTACCCTCCTGAGCAAAGGAATTAGAGCAATGAAAAAAGGATCAATGACAGAATGTCTTAATGTGGTTCTTGCCAATAATATGAAAAGACGAGCCAGGTGTCAGAAAATATCCATGGGAAAGGTTCATTTTGCTTTCTGGAGTCATTCTGAATAAACTACACACTGGTGCAGGTGGTAGGTCCACTGAGAAGGAATTTGACAGGGCAGTTTTTTCCTACTCTGTATCTTAGAAGTTAAATATAGAGAATGATAAAAACACAGAATGGGTTGGATTGGAAGGAGACTTAAAGACCATTTAGTTCCAACCCAGGTGCTGGACCTTGCACTTTGCCTCCTTGAACTTCATGAGGTTGCCTGTGCCCACCTCTGACCAAGCCTGTCAAGGTCCCCACGGGCAGTATCCCTTCCCTCCAGTGGAAGGAACTCTGCACCACAGAGCTCGGTGTCTTGCTGTGGGTGCAGTGCATCTCACTGTCCACGTTGCTGACAAAGATGTTAAACAGTGCCAGTGCCCGTGGTAACCCCTGGAACGTCACTTGCCACTGCTCTCCACTTGGAGATCGAGTCCTTGACCACAACTCTTTGAGTGTGACTAATCAGCCAATCTCTTATCCACTGACTGTCGCATCCATCAAATCCACATCCCTCCAGTTTAGAGACAAGCATGTCTCGTGGGACAGTGTTCTTTCCAAAAGTCCAGGTAGATGACATAGCTGCTCTTCTTTTATCCACCACTGATATAACCCTGTCACATAAGCCCACCAAATTTGTCAGACATGATCTGTGCTTAGTGAAGCCATACTGGCTGTCGCTAATCATTTCCTTATTTTCCATATGCCTTAGCATAGTCTCCAGGAGGGTCTCCTTCATGGACTTGCTGGGCATTGAGATCTTTCTTTTCTCCCTTTTTAAAAATTGGGTTATGTTTTTCCTTTTCCAGGTCCATATTTAAATCATCAAGAAGAAATTAGCCTAAGACGAAAATACATCAAAGGATGATTTCTATACCTATTTTTTAAAATCATTATTAACCTCACACACTGAAGACAGACTACAGAAATCTTATTAGTAGGAAATGTCATTCAATTAATATGATACTCTTGAATTTAATGTACTGCTTCCTGAAGAAAAACTGAACGTCATCAAGTATTTTAGGATCCATATAACCTGATTGCATGAGGAACATAAGACATTTCATTGTAATGAAGAAAAAAGCACTACGGTATTAAAAGTAGTTCATTAAATGAAGACTCACCTTTCTACCTATGCCAGAGCTTCAATTAACCTATCAAAAAATATTCCTGTTTATTAAACCTAGTAAAATATTTCAGACAGTAAACATGATTACAACTTTTAAATAGCATCTACATCTGAATTTACTTCATCTGAATAGAATTTCACAGGTTCCCTCCATGTTAGGTTTGAAAGGCATAATGATAAACTGCTTTTCTTTTCAGAACTTAGAAAAGTGTGCTTCAGAGAAAGACAACTTTTTTCATCTTTGCTTTTTAATAACTATTTGGAAACATAAAGGTGCTCATATTTGACTAAAGACAAAGAAAAGCATACATTTATAAGGTAAGTGGTAATGAGTCTCAAATTTCTCTTCCCCACTGGTAAGAGAGACTCAGACAGCACAAGGGAGGTGAGGGGGGCTGAGGCAGAACACAAAGTTCCCCAGATCTCTGCCAGCTTTATAAAAGGTTAAAGCCTGGGGCTCCAACTTCCCAGAGCTCCTGGGCTTCTGCTGACACATGAGAAGTGAGAGTGGGAAGGAAGGAATTTTCCCACTTAAGTGAATGGCTCAAGAAATCCCAGGACAGGTGGAGATAGTAGTGTCAAGACAGGCTTAGATGAAAAAAGTCTGGAATCCACATCTGCAAGTGTGTATTTATGTTTACTTTATTAGTTAGCAGCTTAGAGTTTGTTCTGTACGGAGTTTGTTCTGTCTACTTAGACTAAAAATTGTTCTGAAGAATATCCTTTTTTCTCCTGTACAAGACTTTTTTCAGAAGTACTTACATGGCAAGTTCTCTTCCCCTATGTTCATTAACTAAAATTTGTGTACAGAGAAACCTTATTCAAACTGTTCTCTAAAAGCAAATTGAAATAGTCATATTTAAACAAATGACAAAGAGACAGGTTTGAAGGTGAGAAAAAAATTTTCATAACACAAAGTCAACTTTAAACTCGAAACTATGAATTGATCTTAGAGATTAGAAAAGAGGAAGTGAAAAGTTACTTTTGCATGGTACCATCTAAAATTAAAGTTTTTATTTAAAAAAATGCTTATACATTAACTTTAGCTCTCTAAACAATTATTTTCTAACTAAACTTCAGAAAAATTCTAAGAGTAGACTGATAACAAATGCCACAAAATAAGTTCTTCATCTAGAATCACTGACTGGCAGTTAACAGATCAACAGCCCTCTTCAAGCTGTGCCAATTAGATTATTTCCAGTAATGTAATATCCTCTATAACCAAAACACAGATCATCTAGTCCCAACCCCTTGCCATGGGCAGGGACACCTTTCACTAGACCAGGTTGTTTCAACCCTCATCCAACCTGGCCTTGAACACTTCCAGGGATGAGGCATCCACAGCTTCACTAGGCAATCTGTTCAGTGCCTCACTAGTAAAAAAATCCTTCCTAATACCTAATCTAACCCTACTCTCTCTCAGTTTGAAGCCATTCCCCCTTGTCCTGTCATTACACATCCTTATGAAAAGTCTCCAATTTTCTTGAAGGCTCCCTTCAGGTACTGGAAAGCCACAATTAGGTCACTCCAAAGCCTTCTCTTTTCCAAGCTGAAAAATCCCAGTTCTCCCAGCTTTTTCTTGTAGACCTGCTTCATCCCTCTAATCATCTTGATGGCCTCCTCTGGACTCACTCCAACAGGTCACTTTCCTTCCTGTGCTGGGAACCCCAGAGCTGGACATAGCACTGCAGGTGGGGTCTCACCAGAACAAAGCAGAGGGGCAGAATCACCTCCCTCAACCTCATTAGGTCTTTCTTATTTAATCTAACGTTAGAGAGAATCTCAATAACATTATCATCACAAATCAGCATCAACTCCATGATTCAGAGCATCTCTGCAGGTGTGGCTGAATGTTGTGCCCAGCACACCCTCTTCTTCTGTGCAGTACTGAACACACAACACATATGCATGTATATGCCCATAAATTTAGAGAACAAATCATGACAGCACTTAAAATTCTGGCATCACAGATAAGAGACCAGAAGAAACATTTTAATTTTCAATAGTTAGGAAAACAAATCTCTCCACAACACTGGTCTTTAGGTGTGATGGCAATTTCAAACTCAAAAGTAAATTGTGTCTGTCACTTAAACAGATAAAAATACTGTTTTTATAACACTTTTTAGGAGCAACTGTGGATTCACCAACAAAGAATTCATTTCAACACTGACAAAAATTTCTGCAATGAGCAAAGGAGAAACAGAAGTGGTAAATATTACCACATGCATGACTAAAATAAGAACATTCAACATTTTGTCAGAGGCATCTTTATGCTTAAAGCAGAACAGAAGAGGTATTTTGAGCTGTGCATAACTTCAAAAATGCAGCATACATGTCTTCTGATTTTCACCATTTATAGCTACAATACAAAATACATTCATGAGCTTTAAAGATGCTCGTGAATTAATTACAGAATCACAAAGTAAGGGTTTGAAAAACCCTCTGGGGTCACAGAGTCCAAGCTCTGACTGGACACCACCATGTCAGGTACCATGTACAGTCTTATGCACCTCCAGGGACAGTGACTCCACCACCTCCCTGGGCAGCCCATTCCAATGTCTAATCCCCCTTCTGTGAAGAAATTTTTCCTACTGTTACAGAAACCTTACACCTTCTCTTCTGATGTTGTGAGAGGCATTTTGTGGTTGTATAGACTAATAGCAGTTGTCCCACTGATGCCAAATTGATTTTTGCCTTTTTTCTTTTATATATTCTCTGTATTTTTTTACACATATATTTGTAACCTATTATTGTATTCATAGTCCCAATACTTTTCCCTACTTTTTCCATAAACATATTCCAGAGCTCCAAGCCCTGGGGGTACAAGGCCCTTATCCCATCTTGGTTCTCCCTGGAAACCAAGGTTGAAACCAGCTCTTCAAGACACATTTTTATAAACAAAGTTAAGTTCCCATCTGAGGGGGGAGGATTCAGAGAGGGTTGAAATTACCTCACGACATATGTCTCTAATTGGTAATTTTTGTCAATTATGCTAATTTGCTAAAATTTTATAAAACTGTATTCACCGTGGGCAGGAGAGAGGTAGGCATTTTGTGGATATTTTCCATATCTGCCCCTGGAGGCCTCCAATAAAGACCAGCCTTTACATTATCTTCTTAACTAATATTAACTAGAAAGTGTGTTTTTTTCATTTCTAGGTTCTCTAAGGCATCACCACCACATCTGAATGTAACATCCTTAAAACAATAATCTGAAATCAAGTGGGGGAGGATATAAAAAATACACTTCAATATTGAAACTGTGATACTTAGCTCGTTGACTGCCTTCCTCTGAAATGAGTAGACTGAAAGAGTCTGTGGCTCTTGATGTGACAGTATCCCACGTTAGCATTTTTGGGAAGAATTAATGTTCTGACTGTATTACTAGATTCCAACAAAAAAGATCCAAGTGCCAGACCTAATATCTAGAATAGTTGCCAGTTGAGGATTTCACTGATAAGAGAATTAAATTAGACCTAATGAAGTTAAACAGAAAAAAAAAAAAAAAAAAAGTGGGGTGACTGCAGGTGTCCAACCCTCTCTCAGCACACCACGACTATAACAGCAAACCCTAACAGATGCATCAGTAAAAGCAATAGTTTCTGCTACTGCTCATGCTTAGTGTCTTACAGCTAAACTATAAAGCATACTAAAACATACTTGAAAAATAATGTTGCATTAGATAAATAAGAGGAAAACTGTTTGATGGTCCAACTGATCACACTTCAAAGCACCAAATTTTGGGGTTGTGGCAGTGACAGGTGGATATTCACTGGAGAGCAAGAACAGGAAGGGTTTGCTGTGGCACTGCTTTTCCAGTTCCCTTGCCCTCCTTCATAGGTCTGTCAGCATTCCATCCATGACAGCAAAGAACTTTTCCTCTCAACCTTTATAGTTTACAGTTTCATTTGTTCCTAAATTTTGCTATGAGAATAGGAACTCATTAAAGCCTGAGATATGCTATTTTCCTTCAAAGCAGAGGAAAAAAAACTACTATGGGTGAACAAGTAGCTGGAAAAATTCCTGCCTGATACAGGCTAGGATGAAGAGAGAAAAATGTTCTTTACTTCTGCTTATTCCAGGCCTCTGGCCAACTGAATATCTTCTCCAAGACAAAGTGGCAGCAAGATGGGTATCAACTTGCAAGCAGCTTTTCAAGTGTTCCAGTATTCATCCAACAAAATCCATGCTGTCTTGCTCACTGATATTCTGTCCAATTTTTAAGCTTTTAATTACATTAAAAATTACTTTCACAATCTAATACATTAAAAAAAAGTGTTCAACAGCCTTTGCAGAGTCAACAGAACTGCTATAAATACATTGGTCCTAATTTTTGGAACGGAAAGAGAGCTCCACATCAGCACAAAGAAGAAATTGCATGCCAGCTCCATGGGTCTGGACAGAAGTGCTCCTGGATTCTCAACATTATTAATATTCTGTTTTCAAAATGGCAAAACATAATTTTTCTGTTTTCCATCTCATGTACAAAACTACTTGAACATTTTCTGGTTTGTTATAACAATGTCAAACATCCTAGATTCTTAGGAAAAGCAAATCCCTGTAACCAGTTGCTATGCTGTTGCTATTAGGTGAGCAAGCCATACCCCAGGAAGGATATAAAGAAGCCTGAAATTTTAGAAGCTAAAAATAGTCGGCAGCCTAAAGTAAACACAAAATTAATTGTATAAAACAGGTTTTAGTGTGTGAAGAAAAGACTGTCAAATCTAGAAACATGTATTCAACTTTTGATACTGTGTTAAATTCTCCAGTTTTAAAGGACATGTGACTAGGCATAACTGCTAGCTTTGAGATGTAAAGCAAAAAATCATGCACATGAAAGGAAAAAAAGTTAAAGCAGGTCTGGGTTTGGTATTTTTTACGACTCTGAATCTACCTTAAATAATTTTTCTTTAGATCAGTGCCTCATTTCCCTGCCTTAGCTGTCATCTTTAGAAGTTGATTTTTAATTTTTTTCCGCAGGACAAATTAAACTACTATTTTCAATAAAACTATATTGCTATAAGTGTACAATTTCTGGGGTATGTAGGACAGAAACAGGACAATTCAAAGGAGTAAACCCATTAGTTTTTATTTTACAGATCCCTAAGTTTTTTTCAAGAATTTTGCTAACAGTACCCAGGAAAATGTATTAACAAACTTGAATTCATAACACAGTCATCTGTATCATCCTCAAGAAAGTTTTAGGGTCTACAAATTGAATGCTGAAAGCCACTGGCAGATGCTCTATGCATGGCATGTGATACATCAACATTTGGACTAATACCCAGCTGGGGCAATTAATCTGAAAAGCATTGGACATTGTAGAAGAGATAAGAGCAGCCTCAGCATATAAAAATAACTCAGCATAGATTACATGAAAGACATAATCAGAAGTTAAGCAAGGAAGATGACTGCACAGCTAAGGGGAAAATAATGGTTCCTGCAAATTCAGGTTGAGGCCCTATGACACTATACTACATTTTTCACTCCCATAACCACTTGCTATTTTTTCATGGGACTTATGTCTCATTCCACATACAAGAAAGGCAATGATCTTCCACTAAGCAGATAGGCAGATTTAATTTACAAAGGCATCACTGGCAGAATGTTTGACTCCTAGCTGACCCTAAAACTGTGTGGGGTCTACTGCTCCAGCTGGATTGCTACAAACCTTGGGGGCCTGATGGGATTCATCCAAGAATCCTCAAAGAGCTGCCTGATGTCCTCGCAAAACCTCTCTGGATGATTTCTGAGAGGTCTCAAGAATCCAGAGAGGTCCCAGGTGGATGGAAGCTGGTGGAGTATTGTCCCAATTTTGACAAAGGGCAAGAAGGAGGACCCCAGAAACTACAGGCCTGTTAGTCTCACTTGAGAGGCTGGTAAAATCATGGAAAGGAAGTATTGAAAAACACCTGAAGGACAATACAGTTATTGGTCACAGTCAGCACAGCCTCATGAGGGGAAAATCCTGCTTGTTAAACCTGATTTCCTTCTACAGCAAGGTAACCCACTGAGCTGCTCTAGGAAAGCCAGTAGATGTAACCTTCTTGGACTTCAGCAAAGCTTTGATACTCACCATATCCTCATGGACAAAGCGCCCGGCTCACAGCACCATAGCCCTGGTACACGATGGGTGAGCAAGCGGATCGTGGGATAGGCATGAAGAGTTACAGTGAATGAGGTGACATCAGGCTGGTGTCATTAGTGGGGTTCCACAAGGGTCCATCCTTAGACCAGTTCCCTTCAACAGCTGCATTAATGATTCAAAGGAATACTAAGTAAGTTTGCCATTGACACTAAATTGGGAGGAGCTGTCAACTCCCTCAGGGGCAGAGACGCCCTGCAGAGAAATCACTGCAAATTAGAGTTCTGGGCAATCACCAGCTACATGAAGTTCAACAAGGGAAAGTGCAGCATTCCACACCTGGGATGGAGCAAATTTGGATGTATGGACAGACTGGGCAATGAGAGGCTGGAGAGCTGTGCCATGGAAAGGGACCTGGGGGTGCTGGTCCATGACAAGTTGAACATGAGCCAGCAGTGCCCTGGCAGCCAGGAGGGCCAACCCTGTCCTGGGAGCATCAGGCACAGCTGGGAAAGGGAGGGGGATTGTTCTGCTCTGGGGCAGCTTCTTGGATATTACATGCAGTACTGGGTGCCACAATATAAAAAAGACATGAAGCTGTGAGTGCCCAAAGAAGGCCCCTGAGGATGGTAAAGGGTCTGGAGGGGAAGCCAGAGGAGCAGATGAGGTCACTTGGTTTGGTCAGCCTGGAGAAGAGAACACTGAAGGGAGACTTCACTTGATCTTTAACATCTTCATGAGGGGAAATGGAGGGGCCAGGCTTCTCTCTTGTGACCAGTGACAGGACTTGAGGGAACAGGACAAAGCTGTGGTGGGAGATGTTTAGGCTATCAGGAAAAGGTTTTTCACCCAGAGGGTGGTTGGTCACTGAACAGGCTCCCCAGGGAAGTGGTCACGGCACCAAGCCTGACAGAGCTCAAGAAGCTTTTGGTCAATGCTCTCAGGGACATGGTGAGATTCCTGGGATGTCTTGTGTAGGGCCAGGAGTTAGACTCAATGATCCTGATAGATCCCTTCCAACTCAACATATTTCATGATCCTATGACACTTTGTATCTATGTACCTAAACATCTTCACAAGATCACTGGGACAACAGGAAGACTAGGCTTCACTTCATAAAGATCAGATTTAAAAATTAAATAAAAAAGCCACCAACACAAAACAATAATTTGTGCTCAATAATTTGGAAGTTCAAGTTTTTAAAAGTATTTATCATTTTGACAGCCACATACATGTGCAGATGGGAATTTTAAGAGTACAGCTGTTCCTGTGAACACCAAGTGTTTTACAAAAATGACCTGAGCAGCAGCTACACAGCCAGAGCAAGCTCTGTTCATTGACCACTGAATGAGAAACAGATGTGATAGAAAGCTGTACATTACAGACCACTGTAATCACTACTGTTCCAGGTATGCAGTGGCCATGCTTCACATTTTATATATACTCTTTCCTGCAGCTGGTGACCTGGCTCATCTTTTGGATTCTGGCTGCTCTGCATAACAACTGCAATTACTCAGTGTCAAACAGGATCTCAGACTTGTACCCCTCCTTCTCAACACTGCAAGTAATGTTGGCAAATTTATTTTATCTCTCAAGAGTTTCCAGTCAGAGACCTGAAATAACCTTGCATCAATATCTTTGAAAGATACTACTCATTAAATTCTGAAGACTGATGAGACTGAAAGCAAAAGCTTGAAGACAAAGCTTTACCTCTACAGTAGTCTCTGGTCTCTTAAAAGCTTCTGCAAACATTCACACTCCTCTTTTCCCAATAATCTCAGTCAATATCAGCCCTGGCAAGGATCTACAACCTGCTCCTTGATCCTTCCCTTGGAGCCTTCTCTTCCCCATCAGCTGGCTTCCAGGTCATGCCTTTACAGTTCCTTTACTTTAACCCACAGAATGCAAGGAAGTCAACTAATTATCAAAGTAACATGACAGGCACACAGAATTTAATATTCAATTAAAAAATACTACACCAAGCCTTTTCTCAAGTGCACACATGATTGGGTTAATTCAGGTTTTGCAGTTTCTCCACAGTTTTTAAAATCTTTGGGGGTTTTTTTATTATTCTTTTTAGACGATATTCCAAGATTATAAGGAGTTAATGAAATCATGCTAAAGAGACCCACACTCATCTCTGAGGTTCAGTAGCAAAATCCTGCTGAACAGAGTGGTTTTTCAGCTATGGATTCAGTTTGAGAGATAATAAGGACACCTAAAAATGATAATTTTGAGGAATCCTGAAATTCTAAGAGATATTATGATTAGTAGTAAAAAATTGTATCATTTAAATATTTAAGATGGAACATACCTTACTTATGAGATTTCTGATGAGAGCTAAATCTTAACACACATTTATAACCCACACTTGAGAACCCTGAATTCCAGGAGTATCCTTAGGGGTACATTACTAGCTATATCAAAACCTTCTTTCCTGGCCTTAAATTCACCATCCTTTTGCAACATATAGATACCTTTTCCAGTTAAAAAGCAAACAAAAACCCTTAATGAAACTTTACAGAACACTGTGTTCAGAACTTAACACAAGTCATTTGCCCAAATTTCACTTCAAAAACTTTGCAAAGTCACCCCACAGCAAAAAGGAATTTATAATAGAGACATGAATCCTAAGGAAGAAACAGCACAAACTCCAGCACAAAGACTTAAGTTTTCACAAAGTGATAAGCAACAACAACAAAAAGAACAAAAACGAAACAAAACAAGAAACAAAATCCTGCTTCTACAAGGTAATGTTACCCAGATGCAGCATACATTTAATGCATATTTTAAATAATTAGTCACATATTGGTTCTAAGATTAAATCTGAAAGCCTGGAACTGCTGTTATAAGGAAAATCTGCTAAAGCAGATGTTCAAGAATTGAAAGGAAAAGAACAGATGAGGGCAGTATAGATTTTTGTCAATTAATACTTTAGAAGATAAGGAAATACTTACAGCTATTTTTAACCACAGCTTCCTGCTGTTTTCCAGACTTACATTTAAATCAAAGTGCCACTTGCAAAGTAAAACTGCAACTCTGACAACTTTCACAAGCTGAAGCTGTTCCAAGAAAAGGAAAAAAAAAAAACCCAAAAAAACCCAACAAAACACAAACCCAAACAGGATCCTTCTAACTCTTCTTCCCTAAGCAATCTGTGCCATATCAGCTTTATGCTAGGCAGGAAGGATCCCAAGGGGTCATGTTTTCAGTGCCATAATGTAAAAGTAAACACTGAAATGCAGGGGAAAGACAGCATTGAATCTTACAGGCCAAAGAGGCACAAACAGAAAGGAAGAAATAAGTGGCGTCAGGAAAAACAAAAATTAGCAAAATTTCCAAGCAGAACAGAACAGATTGACTAGTCATCACACTAATTAAAAATGCTCTGTATTTTCTCTAGGAAGTGCACTAAAATACATTCCTTTTCCGTTTTACAGGTGTACCTAATTTAAAACAGCATGAAACTTATAAATAGGAAAAATCAAATAATCTACTTCCTCAAGATTGTTTGTTGCTCCACTTGTAACATCCAATTCCAGCTCATGTACCATGCCAAAAATCCCCTTACTACCATCAGGAAAAGTTGGGTTTTTTCCCCCAGATTCATGACATTACAACCAAAAAGACAGGAAAAAAAAAAAAAAGTATGTTGTACAGCCTAAATAAAGAGGCAGAGAAGCCCAGAAATGGAACAATTCTAACAAATCAAAGGCAGAAGTTACAAAGTATTTTTTATTTTTTATGTAACTGGCACCTTAATCCTTGGGGTTTTTTTTTTCCCTATGAGTCACAGGATGACAGCTTTACTTTCAGAAATTAGATATTTTAAAAGCCATAATCATAAAAAAATGTACATATACACATACAAACACCCTGAATTTAAGAGGAAGAACTTAAAAATCAGAGCAGTGAAATGCTAAACTAGTTTTACACATAGTGAAACTTGAGTAAAAGCAAGAGTAATTCCAATAAAGGCACAGAGAATTAACCACATCAAATGCCTTTCGACTACTGCTATGGGCTATTGGTAAAAACCAAAACTATGCTAATGAAGCTTCTAAAATAAAAAGTTAAACATGGAAATTAACTTTCATACAGTAGCATTAATACAGAAAATAAAAATCTTTGCAATCATCCACATATTCAGTGATCATCTCACATATTGAGAATGTTTTAAGTGCATTTCATAATAGCTGTTTCATGTTTACACAGCTCAAACTCCAAGCATCACTGCTTATTTTAACACTAAACAAAAAAACTTTGAAATGTGTGACAGTTCAAGTAGAAATATCAGTTGGTAGCCATTAAAAACTAAGTAAGCAGTATCTCAGATAATTTACTACTATACAAAATAGATGTTATTACCACTGGTTCGCCACTGTAAAATTTCTCCCTATAAGCAAAAGCCAACAATTTTTTAAAAAGCAGAGTAAAATAAAAAGGAAGAAAACCCCAGAAGATCTAAATAGAAAGGCAATGCATTTACAGAGTGATGATGAGAAAATTTTGTAGAGTAACATAATGGGGCATGTTAGCTGACATAGAAGACATTCTACAGAGCATATATATAAAATCTTGTTTGAATTTTATTGTATTCAGACATTTTGATTTGGGAAGTTACTGGAGCCACTGAGCCATACAGCTAAATGTGGTGAGTTTGCTGCTCCTTTTTCACAATGCTCCCTTAGCATCTGCAGTTAGTAAGTATCTTTCACATTTTTCTCCATTTATGCTGCAAAACCAAACAGCTCATCTGTCAGAGATGAACAACAAATCAAGTAATTGTCAGGGTTTGGAGGCTGGAAGATGAATTATGAGAAGATGCCAAGCAAAGCAGCACTGCCAACACCCACTGATCCTTGAAGGTGTCCAAGGAGATGGTGGATGATGTCCAGTGGTGCTCTGCCCAGAAATGTGAGTCTAGGAAGACTTGTCTAAGATGGAAAATTGCAGCACTCAACTTCTGCAGCAGGTGGGATAGACATGCAGCATGGGATCCACCAAGGCTACTTAAATCTAATTCATGGGCTCTCTAGCACATGGCATGGCTAAGGGGGTCTTCAGGCCTGTGTGCAGGATGGGGATTGTGCTGCAGCTTCTCAGCAAGGTTTCACCTCACTTTCTGAATGACCAAGAGGGATCCAATTGTGTTGAGAAGCTTTCAGGTTCTAAGGCGGTTCTGGTGAAAGACTGGCAGCTCAGAATACTTTTTGAAAAGATCTTCTGATATGAAGGTAAAGAGCTATTGGTCACCTTGGAGCCCTCAAACCCAAAAAAGAAAAGCCCACACCAGAATGCTTCATGCAGAAAAGCCTCCATCACATAGGAATCTCTGTGGAGCCTGGAAGTAGAAGATATGAACACACCCTCCTTCCCAGAAAAGCCTCCATCACATAGGAATCTCTGTGGAGCCTGGAAGTGGAAGATATGAACACACCCTCCTTCCCAGAGGGATCTCAAAAACTATACAGAGAACCAGTGAAGAACACTCCCTAGCCAGATCCTTAGTCTGATTCAGGGCACACAGTCCTTATAATCATATAAACTGAGTCCTTGATGACTCAGTTGCAGAAAACAAGGCAATGGTTTTAATGCACAATTTCTATCTTAAAAGACACTAAAAATCTGAGTCCTTGACCCGACTTTACTAGTTTGGCCCTGGCAGACCTGCACACAGTAAGGGTGGGAGAGCACAGGGACAGCTGTGCTCAAGAGGCAGAAGAGAGGCTTTTATTACCTTGTCATCATGGTTAAGGGATAGCTCCTTCTTCTAACACTACAGCAAGGAACCAAGACATTTATTGTTATTCCATAGAGCTGTTTAAAATTATGCAGGCTAGAATGAAATTTATACATTGCTCAACATTCAAGTTGCTATTAGAACACTGTTTTCACTTTCTTATAAGAAGTAACATCAGTCAACTTTGTTAGAGTTTTGACATATTGTCTCATTTGAAGAAAATACTCAATATGGAGCTCATCTGTCATAAAATAGTTAAAATAATTTCAAGAAACCTGGATATGGAAAATATTTTAAAACCTGAGCAAAATACATGTGCTAAAGCCTCATCTTTGAGCAGGGTGGCACCTGTACATTTTATAGCAGCCTGATATGTTTAACAATGTGCAATTTACAGGATAGGAATTGGTATTTTACTGCTTTCAACCCCTAGAACTGGCCTAAAATACATCCCCAAGGCACTGTGGGAATAAGAAATTTGTACATACTAATGACAATAAAAAACTTGAGATCCACAACAACACATAGCAAGTCTCAGTAGATCTTTTCAACTTCATCAGCTAAGCTGTCTAAACACTGTGGACACTCTGAATATTGTCAGAGGTCTCTATGCTTCGTTTTCTCCAGAGTAAAAGTTTCCAAGTTACAGCACCCAAATGGTTTTATATAGAATACAGACACAGCCCCAACAACTGAGTATCTTTTGTGCACTGACATTATCTGGAAGAATACTGCTGCAGCAGTACTGGAAAAAGTTTAGGAATTTTACCAAGAAAGTTTTGCAATCTTTCTTTGACAACCATGACTTCAAGGATAAAGTTGGTCTTTTCAAAAATGAATTTTCCCCACAGTTTTAGCTCTTTGATTAGGTAAGCAGTGAAAATAGAATCCAGAAGCCAGAAAGTTTCTCCTAAGCTTTCAACTACTCTGTGCTGACACCTAGGCAACATAGAAAGGAAAATGTGATTAGAATGCAAAGGGCATGAATGAAGTGAGGAAAAGGAAAAAAGCAGATTGTAGCAGATGTGGTGAGTGGGAAGCTGCAGGAAACTGGCAAGGGAGGACTTGAGCCTACTTGGCAAGAACAGTGGGAACTGGAGGGAGGGTCAAAGGAAAACCAAATCATGGAAGATAGGCAATTGACCAAGAGACAATAAGAAAAATGGCAGGTGAAGGACTAACAAGCAGTTGGGTGAAGAGTGAGAATGAGGATGCTGAGAAAGTGGGAAAACTGGGAACAGAGAGAAAGGCTCAAGCAGGGATTATCACAGAGCTGGGACACTGGAAATGCAAAGAAGGGGACACAGAGAGAGCATCACATGTGCTGAAAGGCAGTGGGAAGAAGATACATTCATGTAGCTCTTTTCCATTTCTTCTGATAGACACTGTTGAGATAGGGGCCCAAGAAGATGCAACAGAGCAAAAAGGAGACAAATTAAAAAGACGTCCAAGGAAGGAAATAAAGAATAGTCAGAAAAATGGGAGAAGGGAACCAGGCAAGCTTCCAGGAAGATATTGGTACAAACTGAATGAAGAGAGTGTGATTGACACAGAACTCTGAATAATACAGTTAGGTATCATGAACATGACTGAGACAAACCTCCAAAGATGGAGCAGGGAGGGGTAAAGGGTATGAAAGCAAGTTGTGAAAGAGAAATTTTCATGCTCAGAGCTACAGAAAAAGAAGCTTCTATGATTTTCAGAACTTTTCCAAATGGAATTCCTAACTCCAAACTGTTATCTGTCTTCTCTCTTGGCAAAATTTATACAGCTTGCTAGCAAAACATGCCTTCTCCTATTCTACAGTAGTCAGTGGAACCAGCAGCAACAGCCCAGGCCACATGACTTCATGGCGAATTCAAGAGCTCACAACTTGCTGATCAACTGCATACAGGCTGACAGAATGAAAGTGCCAGGGTATCAGTTCAGGCTGTTAAACTCTGCTTTTCCCACCTCATGTGAAAATAAAGTCATATAAAACCATTATTTATGTGGCCCTTCCCAACAAAAGTGTATTACCCTCAGTGTAGAGGATGAATCTCCACTGGGAAGGAACGAAGAACTGTCAGTGACTGTTGCAGCTTTGGTTCATTTACTGCAGAACTTGCAAAGTTGTGAATGATAGCTGGATTGTAGCAAGACAGTCTCTTGCTGATATAACCATATGCTATTCCAGTCTTTGCTACAGATTCTCTATTGACATCAAGCAGGTAATTCAGACCAAATTTATTTAAACCTCATTAATTATGCAACTTTCTCATTTTTTTCAGATATCCACCTGAATTTTCTTCTAAAGCTAACAGCTACTAAATAATCAGCTGCAGCTATGCTAGCAGGAGCTATTCTTGGTCTTGCACAAGTTAAGCAGGTATAAGCACTGAAGTATTTAAGAATGTAAAAACATCACCCAAAACTGATGGAAAACCCTCCCCTGACAATTGCATCTCAAAGCAGCATTGTGAAAAGAGCCGGTTGTGAAGTATTGCGAACATCTATTTAGAAATAATTTTTATTTCTGAAAAGTGTTGAACATTACACTGCAAGATTCAAAGCAATACATCCAACAATAAAGTGGAAAAATGCTGTGACTAATTTTCCATTAAATATATACTGTGGTATATATTTAATCTGCACTGAAACCTGAGTTATGTGGAAAAACTGCAAGTTATCAGGAACCTAAAAGCAATTCCCCATACATGTACATGCACATACATTCAGTGAAGAATCTAGGTTTGGAGAGAAAAGACAGAGCAGAAAAGTAGTGAGATACAAATTAACTACGTAGCTTCCCATTTTTTAACCTCTGAGTGTTCACTTACACTTAATAAAAGTTAAAGCTGTTTGAGACATAAGAGCACATAAATCAAGGACAGGAATTTAAAGGGGGTCTCACTTCAACCATTTTTTTTAAAATTTTTTTTAATAGAACAAGGCTTCCAAATGCTAGACTACAGTCTCCAGGTACTCCATTTGCTGTCACGTTTCTTTCAAAGCAAATTACATTTGACAAGATTTGGATATCAACAATTAATTAAACTCAAAGTGGTATATTATATTCACAGCCTACTTAAAGCATTAAAAGCTTCTTTTGCTGCTAGAGTTTAACAAGTAAAACCACCAGGCAAAAACCAGCAGTTTTTAAAAACAATCCTTTTCTGGTCAGATTTAAGCATTTGTTTCTCAGTCAGAATATCCACAGATCTGCCAAAAGCCAAGAAGAAACGAATGTTATACAGGGAACTCTTCTACACTGGAAATGAAGAAGAGGTGATGGTGACTCACTTTATATGCATATCAATGGCATGACTAAGAACGAATTTCTCTGCAAAATATAGTAGCCCTTAGTCCAAAATAAACTTCAAAACCTGTCAATCACTTCTAAAAAATAAACATAAATTAACAGAATTGCTGACATATTTTCTCCTTTTTTTACATGCACATGCATCCCCTTGAGCTCAATGGAAAAGCTTAGTCTTAAAGGTTTGAACTAAGATAAAAAAGAAACCCAGAGAAAGACTGGAATCCAACACATATTGTGTATTTAAAGTGGGTGTGTTTCATTTGAAAGAAAAAATACCATTCCTGCAGCTGAAGACCAAACAGGGAATAAAATTTAAAAGAAGTCTTCCCATGAAGAGGGAATGTTGCAGAATGATATGTCTTGTCTTGAAAAAGAAAGAATTTACAGCAACTAGATGGACTCTCCGGAGTCTGCTGCACTCTGGTTCAGATGGAGTGCTGCTAAAAAGCCACTGTTCCCATTTTTAATGTTATATGTACTTTCAGGGAGAAAGTTGGATTTGACAGTGAATTGATCTGTTCTTTTGGTTCTTCTTGCCAGAGAAGGAATTTTGTGGTAGCAGCAATGATGTAAAGCAACTATATTGCAGGATTTTTCTTCCTCCTGCATTATACTTGCCCCTTAGATTGTAATTTTTCCTTTTATTGTTCTTTCCTGTTCTGCACTAGTTTTTTTATCATTCATTTTAAATTAGATTATGCTGGCTACAGACTAGATGAAATGCTGTTGATATTTCTCTTTACGTAATTTGGTAAATACGATAATCTGATACATAATGAACTATAAAAATCTTTTCAGTGTGCCTGTATTGCAGTTTTGGTTTAGTTTAATGGTGTGTTATGGTATTGATTTCCTTGGAGATAGAAACTAATCACAACTGCAGTAACCAGGACCATTTGCCTCAAGTAAACGCTTTAAATAAAAATCAAAACACTAAGAGAAGTCAGGAGCACTGCTACCAGAATATCTGCCATGTTGCACTCTGGTTTCCTCTCTCCAATTCTTTCTATGCTTATGTTTTCCTTAACATGGGGAACAGCTACACAATTTACATCAGTTGATTTTTTACTTTTAAAAAATGGATTTTACATACTTGATTTCACAATCAGCTGTTAAAATACATTAATATTTGGTTCCAAAACATGGATTAAAAATCAGCTTAAATGAAATGGCAATTTTGTCTAAGCCCAACTGTTTTCCAATTCTGCTTTCTACTTTTATCTGTATCTATATTTATTTGCCATTTCAAATGTTCATATTGTCATTCCATCTCTTTTGAACAGTGATTCTTCTTCTCATAAACTTCTTACTTAAAACACTGCTTAATTTTTAAGAAGAAAAAAACACCCATAGTTTAAATAATACTAGATTTAGTATCTATTTTCTTGTTCTAGCTGCTACAACACAATTCCTTTTATTTCCTGAATTTCTGTTGAAAAATTTTATGTCACGTTAAGATTTTAGTCTCTCTGAAAGATGAGACAACTGTCTGTTCTTTTGATGCATGTATTAGGAATCACAGACCAGCTACTTGTCCTTTATCATAGGACAAGTACACAATTCAGTATTAGAGTTTTTAAAACACTGAATTTCATTTCTCCCTTTTGCTATTCTAGCATGACATCTCTCTGCAATTCCATGTCACCTTGTTTCCATGACTCTGAATAACTTCACATCATTTGCAAAGTTACTCTTTTTGCTCTCCACACCCTTTTCCAGATATTTACTGAACAGCAAAAATTTTCTGCATTTGGGTGAGTATCCTGTTTGATCATCACTCACTTTTTCTGGTATCCTCAATTTTAAATTAATTTCTCTGTCTGAAAGATTTAAGAAGCTTTCACCAGAGTTTGGATTAACCATGTCAGCTGCCTACCCCGCTTGTCTGCCCACCCTCTGACTATTTTAGAGAAATCAGAAGTGTGAAAGCTGCAGGTCTGGAACTCTCTGGACTCATCCCTGAGCTGTACACTCCTCCCCAGCTGCCCCAATACTGAAGCAGTCCTGAGCAATAAATATATTAAATGCCACAGTTTGCTCAGTGATTTCATCCTCATGTCCATAAGGAAGACTACATGTTACCTAGGGGGCTGCTCACTCCCCCCACCTCCAAGCTCTTAAAAACCTGTTTCAAGGCAGTTTCCTTTTGCAAGAGAGCAGAGCTGGATTGAAGTGGAATTGTCTGACCTCCTATACTGTGAATGCACCTACCTAAAGGTATCACTTTTTTGTTCTGTGACCTTATTTTCTTCAAGTGCCACTTCCATACATTAATCAGTTTCTAGTATTACAGAAAGGGTCTTGTTTCAGAGGCCTGAAAAAACAGGCTTTAATAGTTTTCAGGCACCTTGTAAATTGTTCCCCCGACTCTTGGTTTGGCCCCATCTAGTGTTTCTGGATTAAGCCTACTAGAATCTAATACACTTCCTGTTCCAAATGCTGGGCACCATTTGAACTTCATAAGGAAAGGTTACTTTCCTCTTTCTGTACTTCCATTTACTGCACCATCTAATCACACAAACTCTCAATCTTTCACACAAGTCAATCACTTGCAGGTTACGTGGTGATTTCAAGGCTTCAAGAAAAAATCACACCACTCTGGGCTGCCCCTTTCAATTTTTTTTTAGTTTTAAGGAACATTCTTACAGACATTCCGGTCGGGGGTGGGAAGAGGCCTTCAACACAATTACAAAGGACTTGTTTTGGACAGTTGAAACATTCCTTCAGAAATGGAGTATATCCTGATTGATGTTAGAGTAATTCCTCAATAACAGTATTTCCAGTATCTTCATTTGGGTTCATATTTCTACTGTCTAATGAAAGTATCATACTGTGTACTGGGATACTGGCAACTTCTTGCACAAACTTATCACCTTCTCTAAAAGGAAGGCCAAGCATTTCTTTGGTCTTTCTGGAATCTGCCAGTCTTGCAGTGTAATTTAAAAGACACTTCCAGATCCTTCAAACCATATTATCTGTGAATACAATCACTGTGGGCAATGATTTTATTGTGACCTTGAGGGAACAACAAAGTTCAGCTGGGGACGATGTGATTGTGTATACGTGCATTTATTTGCATATTAATGCCAGAGCACAACAGCAGCCTGAAGTGAAACCTTTATCACCCCCCTTCAGCAATCACAGCTTTTATTTTTGCACTTCTGCAGCTCACTTATGAGCTGCATTCTCCACTGTAAGTACCTAATTAAATAAATTATAATTTTTCCCCATTGTATGCTGTGCCATAAGATACTCTGGTTTGTGAGAACTCAACAATGTTTACAACCAATTGAAACACTCCTGAAAACAAATTCATTCGGGTTAAGTTTGGGCGTTAGTAAGATTAGTTTGTTCTTTAATAGAAGCACAGAAGACGTAAGAATGAGTCAGAAGCATTAATGATGCATTTTCTTTATTTTATTTTAAAATTGTATCTTCTACTGACATATGCAACTAGAATTTCATATTAGAAATATCTATGGGAATGTCCATCTTCATTCAATGCTATCCAGGTCAGTATTGACTGATGGGAAGTAACAATGACTGAAACTGAATTTTTGGTTCCTTATACCATCAACACTTGTATCATCAGATACATAACTAAGATTTCAAGATCAGTACATTGCAAACATGTTTAACCTGAATCCTGCAAGTGTCAGGCTGCACTGTCAAAAGAAGTATAAGGTCATGTCACGTAACAGAGATGATACACAAGTCTCTCTGTACACAAAGTTCTCAAGGGACAGCTTTATAGAACAAAAAATCTTAGCAAGAGTCATAAGCCATAAAACAAGAATCACTTTCATGCATCTCAGTAGTGCTCACTGAGATTAAACTGTAACTACTATAGCACCCCAGCCCATCTTACAAGAAGTTTAAAGAGTAATTAAAAACACTTATTATCTACTTTTATTTTTACAGAATTCTGTTTTCAGTCTCTTATTCACATGCATTTAATAATTTCCTTTGGTTTCTTCATGCCATGAGGCAAAATGCAAAGGAATTACTCGCATCCTAAAAGTGAAACCAAAACAACCCTACTCAAATCAAAGCAATCTTAAGTAAAATTGACAATAAAATTAAAGACATTCACAGCCAAGTCTTGACATTTATTATACATCAAAGGTAATAAATATACAAATATTTTGACAGAATATCTTAAAGCTGAAGAAACTGTGAATTTTACATTTGCCAATATTCTGAATCATGGTTTGAATACTGAAGTCTCAGGTGAAGATTTTCAGTAGCTGTTTGAAGGTATAAATATGAAGAACTATAATGTATTCATTAAACCCCATAATCCTTATCAGAACTACTATTCATCAATCCATCTTAGCAGCAGGAAACATTTACCATGCAGAAAACTCCAATATAATTTCCAGATTAGGAAAAACACATTCTCAATTGCCTGGTAAACAAGTTAGGAAAACATTACTCTATCAGATTTTCCAAGCTGCACCAAGGTGCACTGCACTTCTCCCTCCCACTTCTGAAATGCATATTTTCATTTAGAGTATTTCTAAATTTCTTATTTATTAAAAGAAAAAATCATTAGTTTTAAAGCTAAGTCATTGAATAAGCAAGTTGATTCACTCAATGATGAACACTGGTAATTATATCAGCATATCAGTTTCTATAGAAATTACAGATGGTCTGCAGTTAAGAAAATTTGAGTAGCTTTAGAGACCAAAAAAAGTGTAAAAAAAAAAGTTTGAAAGTCAACCAAAGTACAACTATTTTGTTGTACATCTTCAATTGCATTGCTGTAGAAGAAATTCACCACTAATGTATCTTTTTCTTTTCCTATCAGGATACAGATTTTTTTTTCCCCATGAGTTAACATAAGCTTACCATGCCATTTTCAAACATGATAGCAAATGTTCATCAGCTACTGCAAGAAACAGAGGCTGCCAAAGCTGGTTCACTAGAAACAACCAAGCATTAGCAGAAATAAAGCAGATGCAGAGCACAGAGCAGTGGGTGCCCTGTTCTGACACACCAAAGCAGTATTACACCAAGCAGACAGCCGACAACCTTTGGCCACATCCAAGATCTTGACACCAAAATCATCCTGTGGTCTTCCTGCACAAGTAATAGCAAGATCCCAGCTCTGAGATTTTGAACGTAGGCCATGGGACATCTGATATGGAACTAAGAATAGGTGAAACTATTTATTACACACACCCTCAAAAACCAAACCACAAAAATCCAGACCCAAAGAAACTACAAGATTGTACCTACGCATGAACACAAGAGGGTTAGTTAGAGCCTGTAGATCAGGACAGAAGACTGAATGAATGTTGTTAATTTATGGTGGGCTCAAGTCTAGAATTTAGCACAGTTATAAAATTGACAAGAATACAAACTAAATTTTAACAGACAGGAGTAAACACTACAGGCAGCTTATGATAACTTCACTCTTTCAGGGGCCAAGTATCCAGGACACAATGGAGATGTAGGACAAAAGTTAAATTTTTCTATTGACAAGAAGTCAGAAGAACTTCTCTTACTCACAGATAGGCAATAAATATGAATTTTGAATAATTCCTTCTGAGTAAGATAGCATGATCGTTCTCTAGTAACTTAGTTTTTTTTAATATAGAATATACTAACCAGTATGGCGCTAAACCTTTGCTTATGCAGAGGTTCTTACTCAAAGATGTTTGAAACAACTCAAAGTTTTTGTCTCCAAGTCAGTTATTTTAAATTTAACTTTAACTTAAATATACCTTTACTATCTATTTTTCCTCCCCATTTACATTTCACTTTCATTTACTAGTCATAATAATTGCATACAGTCATGTAATCAGAAAATTAATGCAATGTACACCTCAGCTATTTTGTACTGTTCTTTACTATTCATTATTGTGCATGTTTTGATACCTCCATTTAACTATTTAAATACAGACACATATTTAGTAATGCTTCTTTATCTACTGCCATGGACACCTATTCTATTTGATAGTGGCTTCTTGAGTGATGTTGCTTCCTATCTAAAAAGCTGGAAGTCTTCAGTTGGCCATAGCATTGCAAAATTACTTTCCATCTCTAATATGAAAGCATGAAGGAAACAAAAAAGTGGGGTTAGAATCTAAATTTTTAGTTCTCAGGGTTTCCTCTAAATTAATTCAAAGGAGGAGGAGGAGAATACATGATCCTTTTTCACAGGCTGGGGATTTTCCCTTTCAACTTGCATTGGAGGAATACAGGTATCTCATACTATCAAAAGCAGTAACTGGACATTTTATAAAGCCATTTTATAAAGATTTAAAAATAAGTTAATAATAGAACTGCATTTTGCAACCAGAGGTTAGGAATGCTTTCAGAAAGGGCACAGGAGGGAGGGGAGGGGAGAAAGTAGGAAATAAAATAGTAAAAGCTTTTTTAAAAATGTATTTGGCTGAGGAGACCAAAAAAAAATCTGGATACTACAGCGGCATCTGCATCTTTTTAAATGTATAACAGGATTTCTGAAAAGTTAGCATTCTTTACCTATAATATATGTTAAGTCCCTTCTTCTACCAGACCTTTCTGATTTCTATTCAAATGCTTTATTTAACTTGCTATAGCCCCTGCACAAGTGTCCATGTTGGGGAAGTATGCAGGTCACAGCACATAATGATGCATGACTTCAGTACACTGAAGAACCTGAAGTACTAGTTTTTCTTTACTTGCCTTTAATAATAAAATAATTTAATAATAAAAAATGTAGGACAATAATTAGAATAAAATCTGTTTGCATACTACACACAAGTATTGACAAGTAAAATATGAGTACTGTGCATGTACAAACATTTCTCCTAATGGACTATTTATCTGGTATCTAACACAAACCAAACAAGATCTCACAGGAAAAACAGAATAAGCACAATATTTTAAAGCAAATGGTGTCTGCAGAGTTCTACATGAAAGCTCCAAATCTGCAATAATTACAAGCAGCCACTTGCTGCTGAAACTAGGGCATGAGTTGTAACATGGCAATTACTACTCATGACAATAGAATATCTGCATACCACCTCCATAAGGCACATTAATGTTATTTATTGGCCTCAACAACTTAGCACTTGAACTTGTATTACCCAATACCATGTGCATTTCCAGCAGGCTGAACTCTCACAAGAAACAAGAAAATATTTTACTTCTATTTTTTAACATGAAATCTCAGTCAAGATGTGATCAGCTAGAATGCTTCTTCAATGTGACTCTTACAGTTTATTTAATTACCTAGAGCAAATATCTGCTTAAAGAACCTGCCTTACAGTTAATAAATATCATCGCTGCTTACATTTGTAATTCCCTGTTCTTGAACATTTCATACTGCTCACATACCCAAAACTGTAAAACAGTTCCATCACTGAAATTCTCAAAGTAATAACCAGCACAAAATATCTCAACTAGTAGATTACATTAACAGAGGAGGGAAGCATTTGCCTTAAGCCACATACTAGTTACAAAAAGAAACCACATAAATCTTAAAATAATTTACTCAGCATTCAATTAAGAGGGCCAATATGAGAAAGAGATGACAAGGGGGACAGTGGAGTCCCCAGAAAGCAGAGTCCAATACAGATGCAAGCACATACAATGCCAAAGTTTGTTGTATCGCTGCATAGGTTGAGGGAAGACTTGCATAAATATTTCTGTACAATCCTGCAGGTCAAGATAGTACATCTGACAGTACAACTGCTCTTTGAAACAGCATGAAACTTCCCAACTGAACTTTTAAGCACCCCAAAACAATGAACAACTCCTACCCAAACCAAATGAAAAAAATGTAAATCTGAAAGGAAGCTACGAAGTGTCTAAGATCACTGCATAGCTGTTGACTAACAAACTCCCAAAAGCTGGATAAATACCCAAACTACTCTTGCAAGCAAAGATCAGCATGTGGACCATTCTACAGTTCTGAGTCTGACCAAAAGATGTAAGTTATCTCTCCCCTGCTTGTAGCCTGTACTTTACTAATGACTGAAGATGAGCAGAAAGACTATAGCATTTGAAGCTTAAACACACTGGTTGTATAAAAAAAGTAAATCCTTCAGCCGAGAACTGATGTGGAAGATATTCCTGCAAAAGGAATATGCTTTAAAGGATGAAATTTTTATCACTGCAGAGATGACTTAGGCATCCAGTAGTAAAAATATTAAATTTGTCTTTAAAAAACTGTTTTCTAACACTCACACACACCCCCCAGAGGCATAATATCCCCACAGGTAAGTCAACACACAACAATGAAGAGTTACAAAGTTTTTCTGTGACTCTCTGTGTGGGACAGACAGACAGACATGGGGATGGGGAAGAAGGGCAGCACAAGGGATGTTATTTTAACATCAATCTGGAGAATACTACTGCAAAATTGAATAAGATAAACATCAATAAAAAGAACAACAATCTTCTCCTAAAATGGATGGATTAGAGAAGCAGATTTATACTTCAGAAGTTCTTGGGTTTCAAGGGATGTCACTTGGTGTTTACTTCAGCTTCAATTATTCTTCCCAAGCTGTGCATAAGGGGTTATTGACTGGATCAGGTTTCTTACCACCTATGAAGTTGTAGAGAATTTATCAATGGAATAAAACAAACAAACAAACAAAGATTTTCTCACAGATATAAAGATTTAAGCACAAGATACCAAAATAAGTGACAGGGAAGAGATGGGATGGTTGACCACAAGCCATAATCCTTTGCTCTATGCAAAGGATGGATTCTTATCACAGAATCTGTTCTCTGAAGATGCACATCACACAAAGTTAAGACTGATAAAGCACCACATTTCTATTTAAATTATATCCCAAAATGTTATCCTTTCACACAAGTTTACCCCTCAGTAAATTTAATATCTTGAGGAATATGGAGACCATGAAGAATTCTGCTTTCTATACAACCTCAGGAAAAGCTCTGGTTCAGAATCACCAACAGCTTAGCTTTGCACTGAATACCAGTCCCATCAGCTTCTTAAAACATCTGCTTACTGCTGAAAAATACTAGATATGTAGGACATCCTAAATGATAACATTTTGAGTTTTATTTTATTTAAAAATTTTAAAAAGAGCAGCAAAAAGACTTTTTATGGTTAAATGTGTGATTAACTAATTACGTAACTAAACCTACATAGTGCAACCTGCATCAGTACAAAGAGCAAATCACAAGTTCTGTATCTCCTAACACACCTCACAACACACTTTCACAGCAGTCTTCCTCAAAGACTAAGGGCATGGAGAAGGAATTCTGCCTGTATCAGTTCAATTGTTGGGTTTTAAATACAGATTTTTCAGTTTACTTTTCTTCTTAAAGGCACGGACAGAGGACAGGTGCAGCAAAACTCTACAAATACCTTGTTTTCAACTTATGCAAACAAGATGCTCACAAGACTCAGAGATCTGGGAACTCATATATTAAAACCCCATACACAGTATGCATAAAACTTCACAAGGAAGTTGTTTCCTGAAAGACAGGGCAGAAAAAAAAAAAAATACTGTACTGCTCCTCTTCAGCCTGTGCATTATAAAACAGTGCCTAGTGAAAACTGGTATTTCCTTACAAGACATTAGAGATGAAGCAACCAAAAGGAAGAAACAAGAAGTAATTAAAAAAAAAATTAAAATGACAGTTTGGAGCAAAAGGATCTCCTCTGACTCTGACACGTTTATGATCTCTGAGAAGCTACTCCAAGCAAAATCAGAGCACTCTTAATCAGAAAATAGGGAAGAAAGATATTTACACTGCTTGCTCACAGTCCTGACCCACCCTGTCCCCCCACATCTTCTGGCTAATTGACACATGCATCCTTCTGGCAATTCTGTTTATTACATTTGAACATGAGCTTCATAAATTTCAAAGCTCCTTGTGCTCAGTAATATCACTCAATCCATGCACCAAAACTTAGTACAAAGCTCATCTGGGCTTTTTTACCTCCTCAGTGTAACAGTAGAAAATTAGGGGATGAAAGATAACATGTGAGGCCATCGCTTAGAAGTTACACACATTCTCCAAAACAGAACCTGTGCTGAAACAGGTGTATCACTCCTCCTCAGATATTTATGAAATAACTGTTTCTGTCTATACAATCAGAGTCCACTGAATGTCTAATACTTTTAAAGAAAGCTTCATGACTTAATTTAACATAAGACAAGGTCCATGGAGCTCATGGACGAGGGCACTGCTGCCACTGACATGCTGTCCGTAGCCCTGAAACATTATTTGGAGTGGGAAGATGTAGCTTGAACACTGCAAATAGAAGGAAAGAGGAGGAAGAAATTTCAGGACTTGTATCATTTAACAAGAATCCTGGTCTTCTTTTGAATTATTTTCCATAGCCAAATCATCCCAAATTTTCATCTGAAATTACCTTGGTTCCAAGCCTTTCAGAAACACATAAAATTACTAATTTAGGATGTCAGAAGTGGGAGGAAAGGAAAGCCCTCAACAGCAATGTGAACATGAAAAAACCTTGTGGAATTAAATATAGCCTGTTCAGTTTACTTTTTGGTTTCAAGAGTTCAATACGTAGTATGAAGAGCCATTAGGACCACAGAACATGGAAGTTATCTTTCTGACCCACTCCTGGGTAACTTTGCATTACATAATGGCACAAGGGCAATACAAGGAGTCAAGCCCTCTCTTTGACAAGGACTCTGGCTCATTTTGTATTTGTTAACAGGCTCAATAAATATTTGAAACAGGACTAGAAAACTATGCTAACAGTCTGACATTCTTCCCCACCCTTTTGTCCCTCCCAAACAGAGGAGATTGGCAGGGGTTATTGTTGCTCTGCACAGTAGAGTAGTAGGAATTAATGCCATCATCATGCTGGACATAGAACAACTTTATTTTCACACTTTTTAACATAAGTGTAACACCAGCATTGAAGAGTCTCTCTCCTTAGCATACAAAACTTAAACCAAATATTCTCATTTGTTACCACTGTTTATTTTGAACTGAACCATTTTATGAACCATTAAAGCCACAGATACACAATATAAACTTTTGCCTCTCTCTTAACAATGGATTTAGAATATACTTAACTTTCTGCTCGGTTACGCATGTTAAATATTTCCACATGCCAAACATGAAGGCAATAATTGCATCCAAGCCTGTTCCATAGAAGAATGAGTGGTTTGCTACAAGTGTTCACAAGCTCTACTAAAAAATGTGCAAAATCCACTGTGCTGGTGGCAGTCTGACATCATCTAGAGCAACAGGTGCTCAACCTCTACATTCAATCCATTCCCAGCCACTGACAACCAATTATAAACAAAATTCCACAAGCAGAAATGCATCAACCTTCTCCTGAAGAAGTCCCACAGCAACAGGCAGATTATAAAGCAAAACCCAGGCACTCCTATGCCAGGTTGTGCAGGAAACATGATGCAGCAATTTCCATTAGCACCAACACTTGTACACATCTTGCAAGAGCAGGGCCCTTCTCAACAGTTTACAAGGGCATTCTATAACTTGGTCAGCAACTGAAATTTGTCCAGCTTCCATTCCTTCTTCCTGCTGCTGTTCTACACACTGACAAGGAAGATGGAAACAAAAAAACAGAGCTAGTACAAGGGATGGTAGTTTATACTGAGAAATGCAATGCATACTGAAAGGATGTTTTTAAAAAACCTCATAGTACCAAACTGACAGTGACATAGTGCAGACTTACATCAGTAATCCAGAGCACTACTCAGCTATAGTGTTCAACTGTGTTTCATAAGGAGGGAGATGTTTATGGAAGTCAAAATACAATGCTTTAATCTGGCCCAGTAGCTTTATATTTTACCCACTATGGGTACTAGCAGTAGACTGAAGAGAAAAACTGCAAGCACCTTTTCCTTCTTTAAATGTTCCTCTAAGTCTGCTTTGTTTTGTGCAGCTGCTAGTTTGTAAGTAGACAGTATCTGGAAACATTACAAGTGAACAATGATTTAGTTGAAAGAAGCATAAACTTATGGATGGGTAATTACTATAGAGACAGTTGAAGAGTAAAGAGGGAAAAGTACTTAAAATTTGTAAGAACAAAAACTCCCATCAAAACCAACATCCCTCAATCTTACCACAGGAGTACCCTTACAAGGTATGGGACTGCAAGCTATCATACTAATATTAAACATTTGCAAAGCTTGAGTATCTACTCCATGCTGTATTTTATCACCCATCCATCTCCTCCATTGAAAACGAAACATGGAGAATTTAAGGCTTAATCAAACTGCAACTGTTTATATTTTCCTATTATAGTGGGAGTTAGTAATGCTTTTTTACAAACAGTTTTGAATAATTTCAACCTGTTCTCCAGTCAAGTTAGAGAAGTGCAACAGCACTTACTTGTGTACAGTAAGCACAAGTGCTCAGGAAGGATACTGAAATACCTGTTCTACATTTCTTTTTTATGTTTTTCCTTGAAACATAAACACTTAAGTTGTAGCTCACAATACTTTCTTCAGGAACTGTTTGCAACTATTGAGATGAATAAATGCTTCTGCACTTCTCTCTGCATGGATAACTGCCTTTTTAAGAGATAAAGTTCCTAAAACAGGCTACAGGAGACACTGTTCTCATCATGATGTTCTTAACTTTAAATGACTGCAAGAATACACTAAAGAGTAGAACTCTCCAGGAGGATAAATAGCAATTCAACAAATTCAGAAATTTAGTCACCAACTGCCAATAAATCTTGGTGATCTTCTTCACTTGAAGATCAAAATCACATCCTGAATTGATTAGATGTTGGAATAACCATATTTTGTTCTGTTAATCTCCAACTTCCCCATGAATAATGCAACTCAGCTGAAAACAGAGGTGGGCACAGCAGGTTAATCACTAATGCCAATGCATACTAACAGAAGTCTCACACACGGCATTTGACAAATGTTAAAACTGATACGAAGATATTTTTACAGAAACGCTCTCCTTTTCCAATCTCCAAAAATACCAAAATATCATCACAAAACTAACAAAAATTGAGACAAACGTATTTCAACTTTGAAGAGAGACAAATGATCACAGCTGTCTCCACACAGTCCCAGTAGTGTCCTGACACCATTAGAGTTCTGCACCTCACATTTGAAACTTCTCTCACTTTCATTGTGGTGTAAAAACATACCACTTGTCAACAAGTTTGTAGGATCACTATAAACAAAACAATTTCAGCAAATTAATGCTCTTGGACCACTGGAAGGAGAAGCCAAACTAAGTGGAGGCAGCATTAGTTTTGCTGGCAGGCTTTTTCCTCAACAGAATAACAGTCTTGTCAATATTGCTTAAAGTCAGATTCATCCTCTCTTCAAACTTTCTTTAAGGAATGTCACAAGATACAGGTCTTTATCAGGTTTGCACCACAAGGGATTGGTGGTGGGAAGCTACAGGGGTGGCCTCTAGGAGAAAACACCAGAAGCTTCCCCTATGTCCAATAGAGCCAATGCCAGCCAGCTCCAGGCTGAGCCCTTGCAGCAGCACCTCTGGAATAATACACTTAAGAAGAGGGAAGCTGCTTGGAATAACATCAGTGGAGAGAAGAGCGAGTATGCGAGAGAAAGAGCTCTGCAGACACCAAGATCAGTGGAGAAGGAGGGGGAGGAGGTGCTCCATGTGCCAGAGCTGAGGTTCCCCTGCACCCCTCCTCGTGGTGAAGACCATGGCGAGTTGGCTGTGCTCCTGCAGGTCCACAGTGGAGCAAATATCCACCTGCAGCCCATGGAAGACCCCACACCAGAGCAGGTGGATGCCCAAAGAAGTGCGGTGAGAAGCCCATGCTGGAGCAGGCTCCTTGTAGGAGCTGTGGAGAAAGGAGCCCACAGGGGAACAGGTTTGCCGGCAGGACCTGAGACCCCGCAGGACACCCACAATAAGAGAAATTATTTTAACTTCAGGAGACATATCTTCCCAGAACACACAGATCCTCTAATGCTTTAGGACATGGACTAATGTAATTAACAGACTTGTGTAATTAGTTCAGCAACCTCCTTACCATCTCAGAATAGGGAACATGTCTAATTTGTCCTGCTTCCCAGCCCCACTTCCATCCTAAGATGAATAATCACTTACTCTTTCTGCTTGTTGAGTCAGTAAGACAATGCCTTACGTTGTAGAAACTACTGCTTTGGCTGCTTTACACACCAGAGTGCAAAAGCAAATTCACATGCACAACTGTGAGTTCAGTGAACAGAAGACCAGCTGGTAGGGAAAAAACATGAATTGCAGTTTCAAACCATTCTTGAGGACTGTCAGCATTAACTTCATTCATGAGCTGAAACCTTAAGGACAAGCAGAAACTGGGGAATCTCTGCAGGCATGGGTGGTAGCAGTACATCAAGGGGACACAGTTCTGCTGTGAGACTACACAGTCCCCTGCAGAAGCATTTTTCTTCCATGTACTGAAGTGCCTTAAGATGGTACTTGAAAGCTTGACAAACACAGACTATTACAGCTTGAAGAACTTGGATAATCTGAGTATTTCTTTTAACTTTCTGAACAATTCCACTGCCTAGCTTTCCATGACCTTTACACCTACTAAAAGCTTTATAGCTGACAGATTTCACAGAGCAAGTATCTAAGGTTATTCATCATTATTATTCCAATAATTTCTCTGTTTGGGTATGCTGTCACTATTTTTCATCCTGAACAGTGTGAGAAGAGGTTATTAATACAAACAGACACAGAAAGAAGTTCACACGTTTCTGCATGTGCCTATTTTCATGCTACTAAAGCCAGAGCATTTCTGGATAAGGTCTCACTAGGAAGGTCTGGTTTTAAAGTCTTGACAGGTATGAATTATATATATTAATGCCACAAAAGCCATAATTATACTGACAAAAGCTGTCTTTCAAATTTGCTTTGTTCAGGAAATACAGTAACGTGTACCTTTGTAAATTACTATTTTGCTAATGTAAGATTAATTTAGAAGCATCCTTAGTTATTACTAACACTACTTCTGGTTGTGTCCCCAGTCTACAGTTGCTCACCATGAAGAGCATTACACCTGTAAAACATCTGTAAAACATCCAGAGGAGCTCACTCCAACTCAGGGTGTACTCAAACTATGAGTTGTTTTGACTTCTCTTCTGAAACTACTTTCATGGACTTAGCCAATGCGTTCTGATAATTTGTGTTCTTGTTATATCAGGCATCTCTAGCACCACAGTTGGATTTAATACTAGTAAAACTATCATTCAAATTCTAATTGCCTGATTAATTTGGTAAACAACCTGGTTCAAGCACTTTAGGGGGCTTTTAAGTAAACAAAATAAACAAAGAATAGCCTTGAAAAAAGCCTAAAATAATTATAATCAATTTTCAAAATGGCTCTTCTTGAGGGAATGTTCTCAACAGCTCCAGTCCATCACAACCCTTTAAAAAACAACAAAAACATTTAATTTCTCCATCACTCTATGGCATGTTGAGTTGAACTTAACAGTGCAATTACTGCAGGGAGTTAGCATTTAACATTTTTTGCATACATTTCCTGGAGTAGATTTAAGTCCTCACATGTCTTACAGCTTTCCTCTAAACTTCCAATGATATCCATACACTGAGAAGCAATCAGGACAGCCTATAAAACACAGTTCACCAAAGCCAGCTTTTAACTTCTGGACATGTTTTTTGCCTAAAGGGAACCTGCAGTCAGAAATTTAAAAAGGCATCAGGAGCTAAATTCTGCTAAGAAGCTTCTGACAATTTCAAAGACTTTTGAAATAACATTTGGTCCATACTACTTAAAAAGACCATATTAACTTCTGTTAACCCATGGAACAAGCAGTATAACCAAAATACTGAGCTATTTATGATGACAATAACTTCAATATGAAGACGCTAAAAACAGATGAAAACCCTTTGGATCAAGCCTTTGAAGAGCTTTCCATCTAATTCTAGGGCAAGTCTTTAAAGTTGGACTTTAGATGTATAGATGTATAGAACTTCCTCAATCATATACTCCACAGAAAGAAGCTGGTGACGGTCTTTGTTTACTAACAAAACAAACAAGCGATTCCACATTAACCTACAAAGTACTTTTAAAGACTAAATAAAAATGGCAAAAAAAAAAAAGCATGAAAAGCAGCAAGTAATATCCTAAACATCAGATGGGTATGTTCCTGATAAATACAGAAAGCAGCTTATGATTATTGTACAGAATTTTCCATAGTAACCTAATGCCTAACAGCCATCTGCTGACAATATAAAGGGGCTACAAATGACCTAAACGGGCTCCAAGTGAGAGAGTTATATCCAAAGGCACAGTAAGTGGGAGATGCACTACATAAAACATCAGTGAAATTTAAAAAAGCCACAAATACGACAAAAATGAAACCCCAAACAAAGCAAACAAACCAAAACCCAACACATGTTCTTCATTCACCATCAAGCAACCTTAAAGCCAGTGCCTATTATTGATTCAGAAGAGGGAGATCGATTACCAGATCTAGACTGCACCAAGAACTGAACACAACTACACCATTTGAAGCTGATTAAAGCACAGGAGGCAAAATCAGTAGGAAAAAAATGAAGATGAGATCTTTTCCTCCATAAGGTGGATGTATTCTTCCTCATTACTAATCTTTCAGGGTAGCAAGAAAGAGCAAGCATATAATTTGTGGGAAAACAATCCGTGTTTATTAGAAGGACACATGCCAAACCTCCAAATCCTTCAAAGAAGACAGGTTAAAAGCTGTCACCTGTTTCACTTTATCAGCAAGTCCCTTACCCATATTTGCACATTAGTGCAGAAAGAAAAAGAAAGGTGGAAAAATGACTAACAAAACAGTAGTGAGATTTGGTGTAGAAATACTGGTGGTTAGGTAGAAAAAGCCAAGTTTTCTCACAACTAGCTTCCTTGAGCTCAGCTTCTGCACCTCGTAAATCTTCTTGAAGACGAGTGCAACATGAGACAGGCATTAATTTTTTCAACCACATCCCAGCAATTAAAGATAGGCTGGCTATGCACATTTTAAAAAATGCTTATTTTTCAGGACCTCATATCCTTCCATATTCTGAGCCAAGATTATACAAGAAAGAAACTCCCCCATGCTCCTTATGCTTTGACCATGCTTTCATGAAACTGGCATGTTTCATCCTTCAGCATATCAGTTTTGATTGTTCAACATTAGATATACCATGAATTACCACTTTCTGACACCAAAAACATAACTTCTACTTCATTCACTGTAGGAATGATGCAACTTAATTGAGGATTTTCTGAGTGGTGACTACTTTCATACATCCACACAACATAAAACCCCCTCAGCCAACAATTATTCAGTCCCTGAAGCACCTAATGGACACAATAGTATGTGAGGATCGCCACCAAGAACACTGGGAAAAAGAATAAAATCTCATTTTATACTACCATAGAAGATGAAGTTCTTTAGTACATCTGGAACCAACTCATCTAGAAAGGCTGAAAGCTGCTTTAACAAGTATTGAATCACTGCACATGCTACAGATTTTACATCTTGTGCAATGAATGACATAAATAAAAGTGTATTACAATTATTTATTGAAAACATCTCTAATCCAAAGACTCAGTTAAACCATACTGCAGGAGCAGCTTGCCTCCTAATCACTTTAAAATGTTTTACACCTTCCACAGCCATGCAGAAGTTCTGACAGAAGGAATGCACCTGCATGCCTTTAATTCCCCAGCAAAGCCCATTCAACACATACACATACAGAGAATTCTCATTCTTAATACACCGTGTATCTGTTCAATATATCTGCACATGCTACCTCACATTGTGCTGAAAACAGGTGAAAGAAAAACCTCTGTTCTAGTTTTCTAACTTGTCCTAGAAAGTGCAGATCCAGAATCCCAAATGGAATATATAAGAGAAGAACAAAAACTTCCATCACATTAAATTCTGCAGAGAAACAGAAAAGTAGAAATAAACAAAAACTCAACCAACAGCAAAAAAAAAACCCACATAAAAAACCACCAAAAAACTTAAATTTTCCAAAGATGCTGTTCTCTGTCCACCAGACAAAAGTTCCTAAATTTCAATGAGCTTTTAGATAAATTCAGTGAGATGAAGATGCAGTTAGCATGAAAAAAGCAAAAGGTTAGTTGTTCCAGGATTGCCTATCCATGACCAGCTGTGAAACTTTAAAAAAGGACATTTAATAAATGGTGGAACACATCAACATGTGTGAAAGAGGTTCTGAGCACATCACTGTCCTTCAGGGGCATCACTATTCTAAAGTAAAAAAGCTTTCAGCAAGGAGTAAGTAGTCATCGATCCCACTAAAAATTTCTAATAGAAAATGGAGAGTACAGTGGCGTACCAAACACCTTCACAAATCTCATTTTTATATAAAAGTCACAATGGGATTTTTTTCTTTATTATAGTCAGAAAACACTCTCTAGTTCTTGTAAATCTGTGTCAGTTTCTAGGTCTTAAGAGATAAAAACATATACTAAAGATCATTAATTAAAGGAAAAAGTCTCACCTTCCTCAAGATGTGATACGATCTTAATTTTACCTTTTTAGTGTGAGGATATCAGTCTTCAGAATTTCAAACATCGTGAAGGCAAGGGAAAAACCCCACACTTTGTAAGTTTCCTTCTATTCTTTTGGGGTAACCAAAATACCTGGCTAATTAGCAGAAATTACCTCCGTCTAACGATCTTAAAATAGGCTCACAGTTTCCTCCAGCAGCCCTTGCTGGTTTGTTTCACAGTGATAGAAAAAGGACGTTACTCCCCAGGACACATGAAGTCACGGTCTGGATTTCCAGGCTCCTAGATCCTGTGTAGTTTACTCTTAGATGCAAGCTGAGGCCTTGCACTATTTCCTAGAAGAAAACAAAGGCTTCAACATGAAGTTTATCACAAGCTGAACACAAAGGATTACAACAGTGAAGAGTCAGAAGGAGTACAAATATCCCATATACTTAATTTTCCCATCATGATTTGTTTTGCTATACAAGGATCCTCAGTGTAACAGAAAATACAAAAGTCCTTTGTGCAGAGGGCAAGTGTAGCTGAAATAGTGCCAAAAAGACTGACATGCTTTTTGCTCCATCTGCCTGCTAATAACCATAGGAGCAATCAGCCAGCTGTCTCTGCTGTTGGTCTCCAGTATCCAGAAGTTCCCGAAAGACTCAAAGAAGTCACCAAACCCACAAGCAAAACCACAGCAAAGAAAATGTAAAGCCTTTTCCCAGAACAGATCGGAAGACAGAGGAATCGACAGAAGATTGAAGAAATTCCAAGCAAACTTTTTTTTGTTTGCTTAGGGAGGATAAGAGGGAAATTTACCTCATGCTACAGCAAGTAGCGTCCCAGCAGTAACTCAGTGTTTGGCTAGCAGTGGCAGTACTCGTACAGTGAACGAGATTCAGCACGGCTATCACGACATTAAGAAAACAATACATGCAAATCACTGTTTTAAGAAGCAATTATCTAATGGGGTTTGGTAAGTGCTGCCGCTTTATCAGCAAAGCCTAAAGCCAAACAAAAACAAATACAAAGGGTTTGGGGAGGGGGGAGATGCCGACAACAAAAACTCTACTGCCACCTTTCTCTTTTGCAGTACAACAGAGCATTAAATAGGATAAAGCCTAAACAGACATAAACGTAAAGAAGATCATACAAATGTATTTAGTACCACCTCTATAAAACAATATTAGTTTACACATTTTCATCTGCATAATTGAAAGATATAGTTAGCCACTGGAGGGCTCTTAAATCTGAAGATATACGTATTGGTGCCCTACTCCAAGAATTTTTTTACTTACTTTTTCAGGACTAAGAAGCACAGACTGTGACCCTTCAGCACTTATTTAACAGTACAGTTACACTTTGATCTCGAACCTATATACACACTTTGCTTTTAAATCCCCTAATCCCCACAAAATTTCACATAGTTGTATAATGTTATAATGATAGGTGGAGCTTTTTTGTAATAAAACAATAGAAGAGTGATCCCAGGTGCCTGATGCTAATGAAGCTGGAATTACATCTCAAAACTTGGGAGGGGGAAAAAAATAATTTTTTCCAAATTTACACTCAGTTCTTGCCAGAATATTTAAAACCAAACACCAAGACAAACCCCAGTGTTTTCTTCACCCCCTCAGGTTCCTTATTTTTTAGCTGTAGAGTCTTCAGACTCTTTGCCACCCAGATACTGGAAATGAGATTTCTCCGTGGCAGTATTTGCCACAATCACATGTTCTAACACAGGGCAGCTCAGGCTTACACACTGCTAGTGATTAGAACTGATTCTCCAATGTTTAATACAGACAGATAGCTTGAAAAAGCCTGAGAAGCAGCACTATTTTAATTTATATGTTCTAAACAGCCACTGAGACAGGGGAAAGAAGATACACAATATCCCTGCCATTGAGACTAAAAGTAATTTGCAGGTATTCCTTAGGCAAGGGAAAAGGCAAGAGCAACATTTTTTTTTTAGATAAAGAAACTGAAGGTATGTATTTTGATATTCCTCCTGAAATGTTACACAAGACTTGTGAAACTGATCAGTATAAGAAACTAAAAGACAACATACAAGTTAAAAAAAAAAAAATCCAAACAACACCAAAACAAAACTAAATGCTACCAACTGTAATATCAAGTTTGGTAGTAATAATTTGTTTACTTCTTGCTACAAAGTACATTTCTTTATACCACCCTATGTGACGAAAATATCTCCCTTGAAGAACTGCCTACCTCAACCAGCAGCTTTACTGAAAGTACTTTCATACTTCTGCTCTTGCTCTCTTCTAAGTTCTGTTTAATGACAGGGATGTTTTGAGTTTGGTTTTCTTTTGGTGTGTGCTCTTGGAGACCTTTTTTTGGTGGGTGTTGTTGGGGTTTGGGATTTTTTTTGGCAGAGGTGGTGCGTCAGGCATTGTATATGCTTCTGACCTGAAACTCAGAATCATGGAACGGTTTGGGTTGGAAGGGACCCTTCCACATGTGCTGCTATTGCCATGCCTCCCGTGGTAGAATGTAACAAAGTATTTTACTGTGACTGGCTGTAGCTGAAAGAAAAAGCATGCAAACAGTAAGAGAGAAAAGTAAAGTGTGTTAGTTTTATACTTCTGATTCAGGGGAAGTTTTTTAAAGTGGACTGAAGTCTAACTGAAGGAGCTTAGCACTTGCTCAAGCTTGGTTTTTTGCTGTTCAAAGTCAAAACTCACAAGTTGCTTCAAGTAAGCATGGTGTGTTAATTAGTTTTAAACAGGTCATAAAAGAGTCATAGTTCACATGCAAAGTAATTTAACCATCCACTAAACTCCTATTCAATAGGCGATGAAGCCTAACAAACTGCTTCTTCCAGAGGTCTAGCAAAGACAAGTTCCAAGCACTTCTGAAGTGAAAATGTAAGCACTGACCTTTGTTAGCAAAACACATCCAACATGGAACTCACAGCCAAACTGATTTCCCCACTTTGGCTGCCCCTTCAGCAAATGGAGCTTTAAAAATTACTGTAAGAAAACTTAAGTGAGTTTTTCCACAACTTGCCCAACCATAAAATGTATTTTCAATAGGAGGAGAAAGCCATCATCAACAGTTAACAATTACAAAAAGTTACTGACAAGCTGTGTGCATTAAGCCAGTCTCAAATCCATAACATTTCTGTCCCCCAATAGAGGGGAAGCAAATAAATGGAAGATGAAGAGATGGGAGTACAGAAGGCACACAGGGAGAGACTCCTTCAAACATAATAAACAGTTCTTAGATTTCTGAATCATGCAACTCCAGTGGCTTTAATATAGCTGACTATGACAAGCGTTAAATCTTAAATTTGTCTCTTTGCTAAAATTTTCATATTAATATTTTATTTTGTTACATAATGCTTCCTTCATGCAAAGATAAGTTCCAGAATCTTATACCTTTATGTAATACAGAGCTTACAATCCCCATCCTCAACCTTCCCCCACATTTCACATTATATTAAGATGAAACTAGTGTACCTCATTCCTTATCCCACAGGACAGAGTCTGCCATAGCTCCTTTCACGCCTCTTTCCCTGTGCAGTCCTTTCACTGCAGCACATCTCCCTGCTCTGGAAGACAACCCAAGGCTGTTCCTGGCTGACTCTACGCTGAACACTGAAAAATTTTTCTACTTTTCTTCTTCACTCACAGTATGAGACAGAAGCAAATAAGCAGTTGAGGACAAGGCCCAGTAGGAACAGTAAGGGATGAACTTACAAGAAAACAGTCATTACACAGAAACACCTTCAGCCCACATAAGTGCAGGGGAAATGGTGGTAAAACGCACACAAATATTTATGACAACATGGCTCCTTCTTCCATGGCTTTTCTGGTCACCCCCTAATAAAGTCACCTCCTTTGTTGCTCTTTGACTAGCATGATGGCAAATGAGGCTGCCAAAGGAACACTGAGACTTCGATAACGCCTACAGCCTATCAAGACAGTGTTTACTGACAGTTATATGAACACTTTACTTTTGAGTTTTGATGTAGTCATAATGCTTGACATTATTTCTTCAATGCATCACAGAGACAGGAGGTCCTTACAAGAGACTTAAGAACATGAATCTGCTTGTCTTGAGACTGGCTTACTATTAGCTGAAAACAAATTACGGTACTCAAATACTAAACCATGAGGTTTGCAAGAGAAAAATACAAAGCCAAGGTAGGCCAAGAAGTAGAGAATGTCTTATTTCAAAGCTTTTAATTCTTGCTCTTTCACACTGAGGCTTTATACTGTATCTTCAAACATGTTATGGGTCCCTACATTTGTACGGGTGTCTTTTCATTCTGCTTTTGCCAGCTACTATTTCCTCAAAAAAAGCACTGCACCAATCACCTGTACTTGAAGTACAATTTCTGATAATTTTTCCCTATGCTTCTTCTATAAAAATTCTCAAAATTAGAACTGATTTTTTCCTCTTGAATTAATGCACAACCTTAAGACATATCTCTGCTGCAACTAGGCTGGTTCCCAGAGGCCTGAAGCTTTAGGCCTGGGACATCTCGACTCCATGAACTCCCCTGTATTAGCTATGTCTGCCAGCTGCTCTTCTCTTTTAATATATAAAATAATCTTTAAGCAGCATATGGCCTTGACTATGTGTGTATGTTCTGGCAGGTTCAGGCTAAAAGGGTTACAGGCCATTTGTCAAGCTGTATCACATTTCCTCCACGCCCTTCCTCTCGTGAGTAACCCAATGCCGCCGGAGCTCGACGCTGCAGCACGGCCATGGCTGAGGGAAGGCTATGGCTTGAACTCAGCTAACACACTGGTGCCCATACAGTGAGTCACGGCTATTAAAATAAAGGGCATGACACAGCAGAAGTTAAATTGATAAGGAATTAACAGTTAATCAGGCTTGAGGAGAAAAGCCTGGTTCTCCAAAATCACAGGAGGTTAAGCTTTCAGTTCTTGTGTAGGACAACCACTGGAGCCATCATGCACCAGCACAAAATTGAGGTCATGCTACACCATCCTTCAGATTCATGGGTGAGGAAGCCCACATTCCACGGGCCTCAAGAATCCCATTCCACTCTGCAGCATGACATCTGTAATTGAAGGGCTTTGCCAGTTTGATACAATCAGCCAAGTGACAATCTGCATTGTCTGCCTAGGAAAAGGACAGATCTAACAGCATTAACCGGCTTATCTTAATATCTCCAAGTGTGTTACAGGAAAATCAGTTTGTCAATATAAATTCCTCAGGGACTCAGGAAAGTTTTACTGCCATAGCTGTATCAGTCAAGGTACCTGACTATGCCTCTTGCCAACACCTCTGAAACCAATGCAATCAGGATGAATTTCCAATGCCCTACTGTCTTGCCTTTGGTGTCCTACTTCCTCTGAAGGGCAGTCGTGTTTTGGGATGAGCGATGGAGGGCTGGAATGTCAACTTCATTTCCCTCATCCACAGCTTCATAGACAAGCTTTCTGTACTCCACAACTACATCTTTTTACTGAGCCAAACCCTTCCCTTCTAAATAGTGCCTTTAAAGTGAATCAATTGCATATAGCAGCAGACATCTCTTATACAAAACAAAGAAATTAAAGGTTTATATTAACCGAACAGGTATGACAATCACAAGAGATCACACTAAAAGCTTTTCCATGGGAATCATCTTGTTTCACACTGTTCAATGAACAAGTAATTTACAAGACATGCTTCAGTATCAGGATAAGAATTTTTCCCACATCTTGGCCAGACACCTTTGAAGAAAACTAATAAATTACTTCTCAGTATATTTAATGATAGTTGAGAAAAGTCTAAAAATAAGTGGATGCTTTCATACCAGGAAACAGAGCATTAAGTTGCAGAACTTGAAATGCACAGGAATTGCCACACTACGAGAATGATGACATTTAGAGGCATTAACAAGGTGGATTTCCTCCTTCATAGATGACTTACAGTGACTGAAGTCATAACAATAGGTAGTACATACTGTAAGAATACTCTGTAGATATCTGCTTGGGGAAATATGAAATAACTGGTTTCACAAAGCAACTTTGAACAGGTGCTGCATTTCAAAGGTTTTTGTCCAAATACAGTGGTAGCCTAATGCTCGAGAAAGAGCATAAAACCTTCTGTTTTGTAAGCCTTCAGAACATCCCTACTTGAGGCACAGAGCATAAGGAAACAGAACTGCCGTACAATGAGACGTATTAGCATGCAGCAACAGATTCAGGATTTTCAACTTACTCTATCAGCTCCGTCCTGATTCCAAGTGACTACATAGCACTACTTGGACAATAACCATAGACCAGTGTCTACCTTCCTGACCTTGCTGCAAGTTAGCTCTGAGATACACCTCTCCTGACACAAGACCAAGCCATTATCTGTAGAAAATACTCCTGGCCTTGGGACACGCTACTCTTGGAATTACATACCCTTTTTCTAATGGGAAAGTATGAGCTTCAATAATAATACTAGTAAATTACAAAACTTGGCTTCTGCACCTTTCTGTGCAGAATGGTTGTCTGAATTGTTAAGTAGACCATTAAAAGCATTTAGAGCACAATAGAAGAACCAGCCACAGGAATGCCCACTCAATATAAGCTTAAGTATCATTCCTGCAGCTCAAATAGTTAAGAGCTCACCAGCTGAAGCACACATACCTTCACTTACCTGCGGTCCCTCTCTCCCTGTTCACTAACATTCATTAAAGTGGAGCAAGTTGGAAGAAGAGCTGAAAACATCTAGGAGGCCACCCATGTCCACATTTGTATTGTGTGGAAAACAGTCCTTTGGTGCTTCTTGTGATGCTGAACAAGCATCCATACAAATATCACCAATTGCCAAAATATAACCAGATTAATTTCTCAGGATTGCAATTGGAACTCTGGTAGACCTCTCTACTGAGATTATTCATGGCACAGAATCATAGAAGACAATTACTGATACAGCCTGTCTCAGCTCATGGTTACTCTGGAAGGAAGCAATGAAGGCAGCAGAACATCTTTATACAGTTAAATAACATAGGAGTGTATTGCAACATTTCAGGAAATCTGGTCATTTTAAACAGAATTCAACAGCAAGCTGCTTGACAATCCCCAAACAGGTACTAACATAACAACTTTCAGCTTTGGACAGGTAAAAGTACAGCAGCAGAGTTGTGTTCTCATCTTCAAAACACAAGTTGAGCTCTTCATTCACATCTCATCTCCATGGGAAAATGGAAGCTAAGCTGTTAATAATGCCTCCAGCCACACCTCATCTGTTTTATTGGTTGTGCTATTTATTAATGTAACAATAGGATATGGAACCTGGAATCAGAAACAGTAAAACTAATAGCAGTGAAATTCGTTTCTAAATGTGAATACCTGGATTCTGAAACCTCAAAATAATGGACTCTGAACAGCTTCTTAGAACCAGCTAAATGCTACACATCTTACTTTGAAATTACTTGCAAAACAGATTGTAAGACATCTTTGCAGTAGTTTGCTTTGTGGTTTGTTTCATCTATTCCAACCACATTTAAAATTGGGGGGAAAGGGAGGAGGGGACTGGGTTTTGTTTGGTTTTGGTGCTCAAAGCTATAGAAATACTCTTCATGGGACTTTTCCCAAACTCCCATACAATGGGACAAAAACTGCACTTTCATGCTTCTCATGCTGGTGACATGGAGGGCTGGATCTATGGTAGTGCTAACTGTTTTAGGAATGAAAAGCCTCCTGCAAAAAAACCCTTATGTCTCTTTTTTCTTTTCTCTTAACAAACTGTAACTTTCCAAACCATTCCTGACAGCTGCCTGCTTTCTACACTGAAAATCTGTTACAATTCATGGTATCAAAAACATAGCTAAGCATTTAAAAGAAATTCCTTATGGGTCCCGTTCAGAAGTTAAGGAATAACTTCTTCAAACCTACCTAAAAACTCTTCAAACTCACCTAAAAACCTGCTGGACTATTTACTTGAGTCACTTAACAACTCCACTAAAGTAACTGCAAACCCTGTAGGTTAGGAATGGTCCATTATCATTAAGGGCTGCTTTGGTGGTTCAAAACAACCACTGGAAAATGGTGATTAGCTGTCCAGATTCCAGCAGACATCATGGCAGGAGTCTTTCTTTACCAAAAGTTGGTTGATATACCTCTAAGGAAACCAGTGGCAGGTATCATAATGTTGTTAGCAGTTATTTCAGTCACAGGACAAGAGATGTTTTCAGTTACCAAGACTGTTATTTAAACTTTTATCTTGATGGCACAGCAGGAGAAACTTGCTGCTGTTACTTGGCAGCAAAAAAACCCTACTGAAATGTTGAAGTTATAAGGTTTGCTTCTTACATTAGAAGAAATACTTTTCTGACCTGTTCAAATTAATGAGATGGTACTCAATTAGCTGAAAGAAATTCCAATTACAAAAAAAAAAAAAAAAAAAAAAAAAAAGCAGATGTAAATAAAGGAACTAGCTTTTATTCAGGTTTTTTTTTAAATAAGCTATTTTGAGGCTAGATACTTTGAGATTAGCAGTAAAATAATTACCATCAAACTACAAATTTCAGCAGCTTGTAGAGAAAGAAACACGTGCTACAGAACTTAGTGATGGATTAAAAATGTAAAAATCACCACATATAAAATTCATTAGGTGTTTTTAAAGATCAGCTCAGTTGAATGCAAGGAATGGGTGAATCCTACAGATTTTCATGTCACATGAGTCAATGGGCATGAAAGGATGGTTAATTTGTTCTGTTCTGCTCAGATGCTGAAGTTCCATAAAAAGTGCTTGTCATGAGCAACATCAACCCATTTCCACAATGCCTTTGTGAACACAGGCCTTACAATGTGTTGGATGCTGTGTTGGACTTTTGGTGCAGCAACTGCACCAAAAATATCAAGCTTTGTAACCCCTTTCCAGCTGAATGGTAGAAGAAAGAGACAGAAGAGAATTAAATATAAGAGGAGAAAAAGTCTCAGAACTCTTTCAAAACCAGTTTTTATAAGTGAATCGGATTTAGTTTAAAAATAAAAGGGAAAATGCACTCTGCTTGGAAAGCCAGTAAGAGATCTATGTCAGTTTTCAGTGTACTTTTCCCAGATTTTCCTGAGGTAAATTTGGTTCAGGTTCTTGGCACATACGGTACTGGTGTCCACAGGGAAGTGAAATGCCATTAATGTCCATAATCAGATTTTAAACAGTTATTTTTAGGCATCATATTCACAAAGCACAGTATGATCTAAATACTACTACTCAAATAGTTTGAGTAAATCAGGCATCCACAATTATTCAATATTAGTCATTTTATATGTAAAGGATATCACTGTATAAATATCTTTGTCCATTCTTTGGGAAGATCTCTGAGTGTTTCCCTCCATTAAAATGGCATGGTATGAAAGGGAGAGATTATCTTTCATAACATCAGCTAATATGGCTGCAGAAATGGACACACTTTCAGCTAAACAAACCTGCTTTTCTAGAAGCCTCATCCTTTGTCCCAGCTTCATTAACTTGTCTAGTAGTAGATATTGCCTCTGATAAAATATGCTGGCTTTCCAACTTGCCTTCTTAACTTCTTAGACCATCAATAAAGACCTCAATAAAGATTATGAGTATTTTCATGAAGGTGATGCTCTTTCCTTCTCTAAAAAGTGTTTGATAAAGTGTCCCTTGTGTTCCGTTTGTCACTTTGGAACAAGATGCCAGATCAGGTTTATCCCACTCAGCACTATCATAATTATTGTCATAATAATGAAAATCATAAAAATACATCTGTCTATTTCTGTCAATACCAAAGACTTTGTCTAAGCTGAGAGGCCAGTTTGGATTCCTTTGTTTGTTCGGCGTTGTGCAATAACAACAGTAGAAAAGTTTTTGGATGCCAGGTTATGTCAGCTATGTCTGATGAAAGAACTGATTTCTTCATTATGCTTAGTAAATATTATTTTTGTTCATTAGATGCCTCCTTTAGCAGCATTGGTTGGAACATACAATCTGTAAGAAGCCTTGTAAACTATTCCTTAGACAATATAGCTCTGAAGTTTCATCGAAGAGCTTTTTTATATTTCAAGGTGTCACTTTATATGCTCAGTTTCCCAGTTAGAATCTGTTTGTTCCAATGTACAACTTTTCCTTCTTTTTCCCTAATTTTCTTGTCTCACTGAAATCTGAACATGAACCTACTCCCTAACTGTGACAAGTTTGTGACTTTTGGACTCAAAAGGTTAGATAAATCAACCTAGCAAAAGATAAAAAATGTGATTTCTTGCCCAAAATATAACTGTTTAACCTTCCTAGGTTGATTCTCAGTCAAAATCTTCCAAAGCCATGCAACACTGGGAGATTTTTCCACACCAACCTTCAGATTTTAAGTAAGAGTTTTCAGGAAAAAAAAAATCTATCAATGACTGGATTTGCATTCCCTAGGAGTTACTGAACAAAACCAAATTATTTTCCAAACCGTGATTTTAAAATTTAGAGGCATGATCTTTGAATTCTTCTAGCACATATACCCTTTATATCCATCATGGGGGAAATTTGCAGTTTTAGCTCCTCCTTCTAATTTTGAAGTGTTCAGCTGGTTCTCTGGGATTTTTGGAGTGACTCCTGTTGATGTCAATAGGAACAGTACAGCTAAGTTTCTACATAAAGCTTTCAAAATAGGTATTTTACTTCACCTGTTCCAAGTCTTATTTCAATTCTCTTCATTGTTTTGAGTTCAGTGGAGTTAATTGAATCCTTACATTCGTGTTTTAGTTTCTCATTTGTTTGTTATATTCAGTCTTTGGGGAGGCATAAAGATTCTTTTTACAAGCAGCATTCTAAGTGCAGGCATTAGAACTTCTCCATTTTCTGGTCTTCACACAACCAAGGCTCTCATGAGTGGATTTTCAATTTATGAAGGGAGTGCAGGACTGATCCTGCAAAATTTACACTGGCAAAATTCCCACTGAAGTCAGTGCAAGTGAAGATTGAAGGATTGGGGCCTCAGTTTATATCTGTTCTTCACTTTATACAGAAAAAAATAATGTGTTTTTTTAACATTTACAGCATTGTGTGTAGATGGTTTCATTTTACATTATCATGCATTGTTCCCATTTTGTCTTACCTTATTAACATTCATATTTCATTCAAGTTCACCTCTTTCTCATCTTTATTACCAGCTACTGTAAATGCTACTACTCCTACACCACCCACTGTCACCACTAACATGCCTGATACTAATAGAAACGATAAGCCAAACAATGGTAAGAAATCCTGTGTTACATTTTTCCTTGTACTGTGTCTAAAGCAAATTTGTTGTATTTTAAGGTGTGTTTTTCCTACCATCATAATGTCAAGGGTCATGTCTCAGTTCTGATCTCATTTACACTGAATAAATCAGGACCAAATCTCTGGACCATGCCAGAGTGGTGCAGATGGGAACAGAACCAAACTCAGTCTTTATTTGTCTCATGTTTACCTGGCTCTTCTGTGAAAGGGAGTAATTTTGTGTCACCCATTGCATTTAATATGCAAAGAACAAGGGAGGGGAGAGGGATTTTTGGAAAGGGCCCAAAAAGCACTGTGACATTGAAGTGTTTCAAGGCTGCAGATTGTGCAGCCAGGGTGGTAGTATGCTTGGATTGTCTGTTCCTCACTAGTTCCTCGCCATTCCTCAGGCGCAGGAGCCAAATGGAACCATTCCTATGGAGCAAAGCCACTTCCACTGAGTCAACAGAAATCTTTCCACTGACTTAAAGAAAAGCTGGATCGGACTTTACTAGGGAAAATGTTGACAGTATCAAATATCGTTTACTTTTCATTTAGAAAGATTAAGGGAAAAAATAAGGTAGTAAATGAACCTATTATTAGCACAGGAATAAAGCCAGGATTTCTTTTGAGGCTTTCTCAAATTCTGTGATATCACTGTCTCCTAAAGACTGAGCATCATTTTGTGAAGTGCTGCTAAAATATTTATTAGTTTGTTAAAGTTGGTTGTTAAACACAGAGATAGATTTTGCCAATTTTCATCACAGGCTTAAATGTATATTTTTTTTTTTAAGATTTTTTTTTCAGTGAACTCCACAGAAATAAAATAGAATATGGGTGGGGTTTGTGGTTTGGTTTTTAGGTTGCTTTTTTTTTGGTTGGGTGTTTTTTTTCCCCCAATCCATCAGTTGTTACTGTAGGATTTTAAATTCTCGGTGTAATTTTTCTCCTGGCAGATCATTTATTGTAGACTGGCAATCAGGCAGTACAGTACACAATGTGAAAGAATTTATCTGAATCCAGACTGTTTGGTTCTAATAAGCTGTAGAAGTAAGAAGAAAATACTGAGATTTTCTTCCAAGTAGTGTTTGATTCCTTTTTGTGGAGCTACTCACAAATGTTCACCATGAGCAGTTAATTCTGATTATTTTAACAACAGAATGAACTAAATCTTATTAATATGAATAAAAATTGGACAATTAAGTCCTTTCTCTAGCTTTGAAAGTCCCATTTCATAGTCTTTGAAAGACTATGAAAATAAGCCAAGTTCACTTATGGTAGAAACAAATTAAACTTTAACTCTGCTAACGGGCATCATTTTCCTCTCTTGGTAAGTTGATTTTTAGACAAGAACAGACAGCCAAGAACAGAGAATTGAGTTACATATATTTTCTTTAATCCATTAACTATGTGGCTTGCTACACACAGACCTGCAGGAATTCAGACTTCCTGCTACAGTTATCTTCAGAATGAAGAGAAATTCACCTGAATTTTCCCATTCACGACCACAGTGGCAGCAAGAATCTAAGATAGAAGGTATCAAAACAATAGGAATTATCTCAACCCCAATTATTTGGCCAGTGAAGCAAAGGCCTCTGCGTTTCAGTAAAAATTCAGCAGATGATAACCCAGAGAGAAAAAACCCATACAGCTTGTCCCTTCCAATTTTGTCCACACCAACTTCTTCTGAGGAGACCAGCAACAAAACCTTGTCTGCTTTTACAGAAAACATCAACCTAGATAATACTGTATTGAATCATTTGCCAAATGAAATTATTTTCAGTTATTCTAGAAGTCCTTTCCATGGTACTTCTGGTGCAGCAGATGCAGTTACAGAGTCGCCTGTGAATGCAGCAGTTCTCCTTCTTCACAGAAGAAATCCTACTGCAGAGCTAGCAAGGACTTTGGCAAGTGGGCTCCATCATTCTTACTCTGGACCAGCGTTCCGCTCTCCCGTTGGCAGCAGCGGCAGCAGCAGCAGCACTGCTTATGAACATGAAATAGAAACTCTGTGGATTTCGTCCTCCAACAGCCACACAAACAATTTCATGCATACAAGCAATGTCTTGGAGCCTGTGAACTGGTGGAATGAGCCTGCATTTCATCCCCATATCACCTCTGACATTCAAGAAGACAGACATAACTTTCTTTCTAGCTTGTCTGTATCACCTACAGATGAGAAACCACCATTCCAAAAAAATAGGTTAGATTTGCTACTTGTGGCACCTGAAAATTTTTACCTGGGAGTGATAGAGGGCAATACTGACAGGAAAACATTTTCTACACTAGCAGCAAACAGTGCATTTCAGTTTAGAAAATCTATGCACATTAAGGAACATCTCTCAGGAGGCATTACAAATTTAACCTCTGTGGAGATTCTACATGCAAAACCAACAAGTTTTATTCAGAACATGAAAAAAACATACACAAAATTTATGGGTGACAGCCACCTGACAAATTCAGATCAAGGACACAGTAGAGAATTATTAACATTTTCAGCATTTCTGGTAGAACCAGGCTGGACAAGCTCAGCATTTAAGCATGTTGTAACAACCCTGCCTGTTTATCAACAGCTGTTGACTGACACATATTTGAAAAGTGACAGCATATTTATATCTAGTAGTAATTACTGGTCTCATTATTTACAGCATTCATTATATTTTCAAAATCCAAGTGAGACCCTTAGAAATGGAGCACTGGAGAACAAATTAGATGCATTTCATGGTAGTAATGAAAATGAAGAGTCAGCTTTTTCCATTTTAGAGCCAGAGAACATTAATCCAGTTGCAGACTTCTGGGACTCAGATTACTTGGATTTTCCAACAAAATATGTAGATATTTCCCCCTCTTTGAGACCAAGTTTCTGGACTGTTTCCCATCACTTGAAAGAAGCATCTCAAGCGTCTTCTGGGGAGTCATCAGAAAATTTCTGGCTCTCATTTAATAAACTGCTTTCTTCCCCAACAGAGAGATTGCTGCCCATTGGTTTATATGCTAAGTCTGACAGTATCTCTGAACAAACATCTGCCATTAGATTCTTAGGTCACAACACTGAAGAAATTATTTTTTCTAGTCATGTGTCAACTTTGGAAAAACTAATCTTTAGTTCATTTATTCCAGGAATTTCAAGGAGAATTTCAGAAAGTAATGGCAGGTCAGTATCACAATTGCAGTCAACAATGAACTTTGCACACCAGACTTCCAACAGTGAATTTAATTTTGATTTTTCTTTCCCTTCCCTGGAAGCACCTTCCATTCAATCCCCTGTATGGGCACAGGTAAATCCTTTTGATCAGGTACTTGAAAACTCCACAGATAGTTTGCACATGCGAATTCGAACTGACATAGCAAGTGATCAAACTGACGTGTCCTTCCTAAACAATAGACATCAGCCTGCTTCTGTCTTTCCAACACATTCAGGAACCCAGCCTTGTTCCAGGGATAGCCGAGCTCCTTTCTTGATCAGTACGCCTGGCACTCAGGTTGCTTTGATAGCTGAGAGTTTGATAAGCAGTACAAGGACACACAGGACACCACAGTCTCAAAGTCTTCTGGAGAATGATGCTATAACAAATACCATTGATAAACCAAGAAGTAGAGTTCAAAAAGATGCAGGTATTTTTTTAAAAAACAGCAGTTTATTAAATGAGAGTTCTGACTTTCTTCCAGTGTCTTTGGAATTAAGGCAGTTTCTTCATTCAGACTCCAAATTTAGAGACAGCATACTTCCTAACAGCTATTCCACACCTCCACTCCCACAAAGTTTTCAGAACCATCTTGATACAATTTCTCCAAGCCTGCTCCCTCAGTGGTATGTAGAAGAGTTAAACTTGCCTACAACAGAAACACCAAGAAATTATCTAACTGTTTTAGGACAAAACTCCATTGAAAATCAAGTGGACAGTCCAAGATACTCTCTCTGGGTAGTAGAACAAGAAATCATTGACAATAATAAAGACATAAGGGATTTTGCTGTTCTGACATCAACAAACATACTGAGGGCTTTTGAAAGGAATTCAGAAGGGGAGGTGTATGGACCCTTTAGCAGGAACAGAGAAGCAATGCCTATCATTGCTGCTGATGCCTTGGATTTTGAAAATGCTGATTATGGACATTTTGCAAATCTCTCTTCTGTTCTGGAGTCATCAAGAACTGCAATAATGAATGATGTGGTAGCTCTGCCATCTTCATATAGCAAAGTTTTTATTCAGCACAAAGAGACCATCTTGACAGGCACTCTCACAACAGCTGCAGCAGCCATCCATCACTCTCTTATGCAAATCCAAACATCACTTTCTTCTGTGACATACCATGAGTCATCAGCTTCAGTCCATGCATATTCCTTGGCCAGTTTATCATCTGGGACAAGCCAAAACAGCACCTCTTACCCAGCACTGAAAAAACTGATTAGCTCTGCTGCAGTCCTTTTGCCTTGTTTGTGTGACTCCTTCACTGAGCTGGGCTGCCTGTGTCGACCTGAGTTCCACTACAGTATGTCAAGCCGTTAAGTTAGATGTAGAAAAAAACCCCGATCATCTTATCTATTAGATATTCAGTTTGTAGACTGAATGTAGAAGTAGCTGTCTTTCATCCTTTAGATATAGGACCATTTAGCATATCAAGATGTTTTGGAATAATAATATAATGACAGTAGAAGGGAATTCGTAACATTGTAGTGATAAAAAATGTCATTAATGTGTTATTTCTAATATTTGTGTGCTTCTCTAAGACAGCTCTCATGAGACTGTGAGGATCATATACTGGTTTACATGTATTTTATATAATTCAATGCCAATTTATTGTTTGGGAGTGTATGAATGTCTTTACTGACAGATTTTTGAGGCTTTCACTTTCAAATTTTATTTTTTTTTTACTTCATGTTTGGATAATTTTTCTAACAGAATTCTAAAAAATATTCACATTTGATTGGTTATTCGATTTTTGTAGTTGGTGGTGGATGTAGGGAGCATTGTTTTCCAGGCTATTTTTTCCTATTTTTTTTCAAATTTTCTTTCGCAACTTTTTGCAAATTTTACACTGTTTTATTTTTTATTCAGTATTTTGAGGTGGGATTTCAACTGTTTAATTTGAAGAGGGATAAATAAGTTTTAGATTTTACTGTCTGCCACTGTCTGCAGTCTCCTGAGAGTATTTTAGAATGCAGATTAGTTCTTGTTCTTTTTTTTCTTTGCCTCATTAAAACATGCTTTGGGTCACCATCTGGTGGAGATCTCGAAGTTATTGCTTAGTTTGATTTTTAAAATATTTTGCGTATTCCTATATTAAGGTGATTTTGTCACTATACATAATTATCTAAGTAAGGTTATAATTAGATATATAATTATATATGAGTTTGTGAGAATATATATAATGCGCACTTTCTGTATGTGTGTATCTGTATGGCACATATAAAAGAAGGTACATTATAGATTTAAAATTGAATATATGTTTATACAGAGATATATACATATAAAGGACATTCAGGTCTTGCAAATATTTTCAATTTGCCCGAAGTCCAAATTTCTACTTCCAAAAACTTGATTTTTTAATCTTCTTTTTATTATTATTTGAAACTATCACAGTAATAATAAACTAAAGTACATTTTCAAGTTAAACTATGCACCAAATTGTGTGCCTCCTCAGGAGAATTAAGAAAGTAAATTAAAATAAAGTTCATTCTGCTCATATAAAAAATTTAATCATAGCTTACCAAAGAAGGTATCTAGCAAACCGTCTTCTTTAGTGTTTTATCATAAAGAATTTTTTGTACCAATCTCAATATTCATATCATTAATTCCATATTGTAAAGAAAGAACAATACTCCAACAATTTCATGAATTGTAAACAATGCATGCACACTTAAATTGGAAAATAATGACTTCAAATTTTTTTCCAGATGCCTTCATTTCAAGCTCTTGTACAATAATTATCTAAGAAGCTGTAAAATTATGACATTTGCTCTACTTGAAATAAAAGGCCTTTTATTTAGATTCCGAAAGATAGAGCAGTTCCTTTCCAATCAGAGACAGAAGGGGATTTCTGTATAATTATTATCATGTCCTGCTCTGTCCTGTGTAGTGTCTCTGTAAGATTTACATAAGATTATATAAATGCATGTATCTGTGATCAAAACCCACAACCTTGGTAATAGCCCAAAACTAAGCAATCCCACAAATGCACATACATGCAAGTGAATTGATCCAGAAGTTTTTAAACCTCCCCCACATCCTGGGAAATTTTACCCAACTAGAGCTTACAGAATGTTTAGTAGCTTAATGAAAAAAAATAGACTTGTGGAAAATACAGACTTTTAACACAGAGCATAACTATGAAATGAATTGATGTTATTTATTAGATGTGAAATCTTGTAATGCTGCCTACCCACTCATGAGCTTAAAGAGAATTTATATTTACCCAGTGCCATTTCCAAACAGTTTTCTGAATATAAAATTGCACTAAGCCAAGTGTTACACATTTTGTGACTGAAAGATGGTTTGTTCAGCTGCCAGTTTTGTAAAGCTAATATGGGTTCTTCTACTGTCTGACCATTGCCAGGCCTAAGAGCAAGACTGTACTTTGGAAACAAGAGCTCTATATCCCTTCTCTCACCTAATTCTGTCCTCAGTTACCTTGCCACTTTTAATTGATGAGCTTTATCTGCTCTCACAATATTTATACTCCAATCTGCAGTGGTTCAGTTCTGAAAGATACAACAATATCATAACAATATGCCTGGGAGCAGAATTTATCTGTATTTTCAGACCTCATTAATTATAAAAATTGTTTAAATTCCTGGTGCTGTCATGATCTTGATTTTACACATCACATTAGGGGTGTATGCAAAATATTATTTTGATGTATATTGTCTGTGAGTTTCCATATCACATTTCAGGTGCCTCTGAAAATATGGAAGAGGAGGGAATTCTTGTCAAAATCAACAGGACTAGTGAGAATGGGCCCAAGCCTGCAGGGCTTCATTTCAGACTTTAAACTCCAAGAGTGTGAGGTGGTCTTGTATCTGGGGTTCAGCAGTTTTTATATTAATCATGAAGTTAAAGTCTCATTATTAAAAAGCTAAATTGGCTCAGTTTCTAACATTATAATGCTGTTTTTAATGGACAGGTGGGCTATTCTACAGGATATCTATAGTTGTCTCTAGTTCCAACCCCAACTCCGTGTCGAAAGTACATGATGTTGTTGCAGAATGGGTAAGTTAACTTTTCTTTCCACTGTGATTGCATATGTGAATCTGGCCCATCACTGTTATCAGTTGTAAAAGAAAAAAAGAGACTACCAAAAAAACCTCTTCTCGTGTGTTCTCCAAATATCTTTATTGATTTGTGCATTAATAAATTCAGGTCTAGCTGGGGCTCTTCAGCACTATGGATAAAATTTGAAATGTCGGCACTATACTAGCTAGCTTCTTAAGGAAATTTAGATAGTAGATGAGGTTTTGGAAAGTATGGAGCAATCACAATTGTCCACCAAAAAAGATACATGTCTGAGTTCCAACATCACTATACAGGACAAAAACTTCCTCCCCAAGTGCTAATATGGTTTTGAAGCTATATTGTGGCAGAAATCATAGAAACACCAGGCAGTGTTGATTTGTGTGAGGCAATAAACTTTTCTGATTTATCCTAATATTTTCTACTTTAAAAGTTTTCCGCCATACGTCTGTTGCTGAGGTTTCTAGTAGTCCTTGGTTTTTCAGCCCATTTTAGCAGACAAGCGCCTTTCTAGGTGAGGGATTCTTGAAGTTCTTGCCTCTAAAAGTTCTTCTTGTCTGAATAAAGATATTTTCTGTCCTTTTTGACAGTTCACATAGTCCCACTCACACAATTTGTAAAACCTTTATACTAACTACTTACACAAAAATATGATATCATGCAATGTGGCTGCTATTCTTTATTTTTCTTTTAACAAACCCAGAGATTTCAGCTATCAGAAGCTAAAGAATTCATAAACAAGAATATATATAGTAATCTACATAGTAGAATTGCAGTCATTCACACTTGCCACACTTCTCTTAGCAGCAGTACCCAGGCCAAGTACATAGGTGCCTGAGCCAAAGAAACTGGAAAGGCATCTCTTGGGGGGGGAAACTGAGCAGCTGTTGAACACTCAGAATTAAGTGTACAAAGGTCTGAAAAGAAGGTCATCATAAGTTTGAAGACCTTCAGGTAAAAATTTAGCTGGTAGCTTTTTCAGTAGGTCTATTCTATTCAAAGTGTATCTGAGAATTTAAGATGTGAAAGAGAGGGAGAAAAGGAAAAGGTCAGGATCCTGTGCACTCACCTGTTCACTCTGTTATGACCTTATACAGTTTTCCTTCTGTCTACAAAAAAGCCACATCTCTCACTACCAGTTGTACAACAATCACCTCACTGAAAAGTGAGTGTTCTCCTTGCTTTGCAAAACTGAAGGGGATTTCTCAAGGGGCAGAATAGTGAAATTCTAACACTGCTTTAAGCAACAAAGAGCCCCATTAACATCTTGCCATTCATGTGATCAATGTCTTCCTGTTTTTCAGCTGAACCGTACTTTCCAGAACTGGAATTACACTGTGTATGTGGTCAATATCAGGTAAATAAAGGAGCAAGATATTTATGCTGTGTTCCTTTGGAGAATTAATCCACCCTAACTAGTGTCTGTTTCTTTCGTAGCATCCACCCTGCCTCTGTAAGAGAGGGAGCAAGACAGAAAAGAAGTATTAAAAGGTAATATTTTGAAAGACATTTTCTCAACAGAGCTGACAGCTGCTATTTGCAAGTGGCTTTATAACAGGCATTATTGTCTGTTACTGGATTCATTGCCTATTATTTGGCATATGCTGCAAGTCTGTAAATATATGACTGCTGGCAATCTCAGTGTTCTGAATGTTCTTAGAAACCTAATACTGGTTATCATGTTTGTTTTGGTTTAAACATATTGAGGTTTAAACCCTAACAGATAGTTTTTCAGAGCTCAGGTTTCATCTGTCACAAAACTGAATAGATAGAGGATATTATTTGAGTTGTACAACACACCCAGCTTTCTTCAGCAACAAGCTTCACTGGTATCTGTCCACTGTCTCTGCATTTGTTCTCTTGAACCAGACACTCTTGAGTTAATAGACATCTTACTAGATGGAAAACACTGAAAAATCATGCTAGAATTGAAAGCTAAACGAGTGTGAGTTAAACTATTTACCATATGCTCTCATTTCCTGACTTCTGCTGGGCTTGGAGGCGCTGGAGTTGGAATGACCTCAAAGGCAGGCAGAGAAAGTTAGATGGGTCACCCCCCTGAAAATCTGGCCTCCATGGGCTTCTTTGAAAGCAGCAGGCTGGTTTCTGAGGGATGTCTGAGGAGGGAGGGAATCTTAGGACCAAATTGAGGAGAGGAAACCAAAACATAATTAGTCTTGTGAGGATAGGGCAATAAGTGGGTATGAGATGCATCTGTTTGCAGTGTCGGCAGAAGTCCTTTTAAGAAAAGACTTTTAACTCCTGACTCCTGAGAACTGCCATGAAAATGGCAGTAAATGTTGGGCTTTTTATCATCAGAGATAGCCCAATATTCCCAATTTACCATCAGGAAGTAGTTAGCGGTGCTTCCAGTTTTCAAGAGTTTGCCAAGACATGAAAAGATCTGTAGAAAGCTAGTATCTCCTTCCCACATAGCCACAGCAGAAAGAGAGCTTTTACTGGCAAAACCTTTTGACTTGTACACTGTAAGCCCAGTCTGTGAATGGGCTATTTTGCTGCTTGACCTACATTTACAGTTGGGTTTAGTGATGTGGGTAGGATTTTTTTTCACACTTCTAAATGATATGGTTATGCCAGCAAGGCCTTTCAAGTGGAGACCACACCTCGGGTCTTACCAACAATCCAAGACTGCTGAGGAATGTAAAGCTTTCCCCATCCTTATTCCTGTATCTTTTTATGCATCTGCAGCTGAGCTGTACACCTGATTTCTTTTTGTCTCACCTTCCCACCATCCTGCCCTCTGGTTTTTCTCTTCTCCATAGTCTACTCAAAAAAAAAAAAAAAAAAAAGTTGAAGGGGCAGAAATTATTTTAGTAATTTCCCTTTCCCTTCACTTTCCTTTTGCTCCCTTTTTGACATACAGTGAATATGCCACTAAATTACTTCTCATAATGTATTACTCTGATGGGGAAGTAACACCATCTCTATTTCTTTCGTTCATTATATGTTATTTCAGGGGCAGTGGAATTACATGTTCATAATATGTCATTTTTAAGGAAAGCTTGGTCTAATGAGAAGCTAGTCTTCTCGTGAGCTCTAGTGCACTTAGTGTCAAGGTCAAATGGCATTTTTTCATCATTCTGCATAATTTAGTGTAAATGCTGGTCATGTCACACCAAATTTTAGTGCTCTCCAAATTATCAGAAGTGTCATGCTGTGAGTGTTTTCTTAGAAAACAAAAAAATCCAAAAAGACAAGTCAAGATCCTGCTCAATCTAGAAATCCAGATGGGGTAATGCAAGGATAATTAAAAATTTAAGTGAGCTACAAGATATGTGACTAACAAAAATTATACTTTTTACACACTGTGTATGCACACATACATATATATAGAAATATATATGAACACATGATTTTCTGCCTTTTTTCATATAGCTTTCATGTCTTGAATACATTTTCATGCATCATTTACCTCTTACAGAAGAAACATTTGAGAAAAATTGGTTGAAGCATCTTTAGGTCTTAGGTTTTCTGAGTATATATCTATGCTTGTGCATCCCTCCCTTCTGAAACCAAAGAAGGATCAGCTTCCCAGTAGTCTTCAGTGTTCCTGGGTTTACTCACCAGTTCCTTATTTCTTTCACACATCTGTTTCTGAATTTGTCGGGGAGCAATCTGTTGAATTTCTGAAGATCCATAAAACAAACCTTTTTTCCTACTGCTTCCGGATAATTGCTGTCAAGGTTCTTTGTTAGGCTTCCTTGGATTTTTCCTGGATAGGATTCTTAGGATATCCTACAAGAACTGTGGGTAACGCTTTAGAGTGTAAAAAATCAGTAGTTTAGAGGTTAGAAATTCTAAATACCTGATGGAAGTAATAGTAATTCCTGACTGCCTAGGTGATTCACTGAAATTTTATGGCTGAATTAATGTAAGTTGCTCACAGTGTGATTTCATGCAGTTACTATTAATTTAATGTTCCTATAAATTATTTCTGTGAGAAGTTGCCCAAATATTTTCTTAATTCCTCATTTTGGGTAGTCAAGGATAAGTCTGTTGCAGACTTAGTAAGACATTCTACTATTTCCCTTAGGTTTTAAGTACTTCTTATTCTATTTACCTTCATGTTCATCTAAACAGAAGTTCAAGTAAACCCACAGTTAAAATTTAAGACCTAACACAGAAGTATCATGGCCTTAACTTTATCTTTTACAGAAGTGAACATATTAGTCTTAACTCTGAACTCACTAAGCCTTATTTCTCTTTTCTGAATTTTCTAAAATATCTTTGATCTTTTTACAAGAGCTTTGAAATAAGATTTCTTATTTCCAAGGTAGTATAATAATTCTTAAAATTGTTCTTTGACAAGTTTTTCCCTCTCTTTACATGAATTTATTCTTGTAATTTAGATTGTATATTTTTTTGCATTCCTTTTGGATTAGTACTTTATACAGCAGTTTAAAAAAACCCCCAAAAGCCAACAAAATAACATCCCCAGCCTCTTCTATGCATTTTGCTTTGCTCCACCCTTATTTACCACACTGCTTCCTCATCAAGGAACTTCAGCTGTCACTCTCCCCAGCTAGTCTTCTTGCATGTGAAAGAGGAAGAACCTTTAAAGAGAATGATTCAGAGAAGAAATAGTAGCTGGAAGTGGGAGGTTGGAAGCTGGCTTTTTTTGACACATCAAAAATAGGTGTTTTCCAAAAAAATATTTTAAACTACTGCATTCTGGAGAAGAGCAAAACAAAACAAAATTATTGAAGTGGATTGTTGCTCTTTCATTGCTGAGCTGTATGAGCTGCAGAAATCCAAAGTACACCTTTCTGTATGTATGTACCAGTGATAAGAGACAGAATGCCAAGTCCAAAAGTGCCTGTTATTATCAGCACCTTTAATGCTGGATGATGACAGTATATATCAAGCTAATACTCTGGTAGATGATTAACTGCTTTAATAGACAGGATTTTATCAAAGCTATATTTGACTTCATGTCAGCTTTCAATTTTTCCTCTGGTTGTACTTTTTTTGCCTCCTAATAAAAGGGCAGCTAGTCAAAGTAGACAAGAGTTCAGCATGGCTATGGATATAGCTATTTCATTGTCCCCATTATTTTTGCACAAACTTTGGAAAGTGAAACCAATTTGTGGATTTTATCCAAGTGAACCAATTTTGTGGATAAACTACAAATGTGTTTGTTTCTTTCCTTAATTCTTTGCTTTTTATGACTCTGCAGCTTTGTCAAAACTTTCTGTAACTGCTGCTGCTGCTTTCTCAGACAAGTCCTACTGATCCTTGGTTGTGTCAGATGACTACATAGGGCTGCCTCACAGTAGGGAATTGGTCTTTAATAAAGAGTTCAGCTCCCTTGCTTGTCCTTTCTTCTCTTTTTTTTTCTTTTTTTTTTTTTTAATAAATTTTGAGAATCCAGGCCCCAATTAATTTATAAATTTTTCTCCACTTAACATACAATTAGTTTATGCTTGTTCCAATTTCCACTACTTGATTGTCATAATTTTGGCCTATTTACAGTGTTGGGTTGTTCCTTCTATGGGAAACAATATTAATGTTAGTACTGTTAAATATCTCATTCAAATTAAAACCCGTCTGCATAAAAACTACTAAATCTAAACAGAAATCCCTTGTCTTGGGAATGAAAATAGAGAGGAAAGCAGGAAATCAGAACTATCCATGCCTAGTCCTACTCTTTTGAAGTCTGTGGGAGTTTTGCCACCAATGTCAGTGAAGCATATTAAGGCTTCTGCATGCTGTGTTCTTGGGTGTTGTTATGCTTAATGGAAAGTTTAATGCACTTGACAAAATGTTAATTAGATTGTGAATAGTTTTAGACAAGAATTATCAAAAGTAGAACAGCATAATTTTGCTTTTGTAGTCCTAAGTAAAATATTAGGATTTTTACATTCTTTGTAGATTACTTCAAATTATTTTTTATGAAATAACTTTGCTATTCTTGTTATAAATGAACATACCTGTGATGTCTGTTCCTATTTCAAGTTTTCTGGGTTTCTACCATTGAGGTTTTAGGAAGGACTTGGACCTTGCCCACTTCTACTCCCCTCAACTTCAACTTCAGTGTTACTGAAGGTAGTAAGGGACAGCCTTTACCAGGGCTGAGAAATATTTTAAAATGCCACATAACATGTACATTATATGTAATATTTCTGTTTGAAAAACCAACCAAAAAAGCATCAAGTGAAAGTCCTCAGGTTTCTCCACTGTGCCGTGCTGGCATCTTGTGTCCATGACCTGTGAAGAAAGCCTTCATGGAAGGCTAGAAGAAGATGGAAGAATTTGGGATTTCCTTTTGAGTGACTGGAGGATGATCCCTTCTTAGTCTCCTGCTGAAGCTTCCTGCCCTTTTCCAGCTTCCAATGACTTCCTTTGTTTTTCAACTGACTTTGACTAGATTCAGTGTAGATCTGACATTGTTAGATGCTGTTTTTAGAAAAGCAGTGTATAAGGGAATAGGGAATGGGGGTTTTCTTCATTGTTCCAGAATACAGTGCAAGTATAACCAAAAACTCATTTCAGCAAAGACCAGCTGTTCCATGTGAGGGATTCCAGTCCTTTCTGGTTTGACTATGCAACATTCTCTAGTAATGAATAGCCTTCATACCAAATTAGCACATATTACAAGTGCTTTCTGTTGAAAAGCCAGAGTTGGTTGTATTCCCACACCAGATCTGCAAGGAGGAACAAGACTCAAGCCAAGGCATGAGGCGTGACCACAGTGCTTGCAAAATTGTTCTGCTACAATGGTCATTAACTTAAAAGGAATACTTAGGATGCTTTTATTTTTAGTAGTCCAAAAAGTAGCTGCAATTTTTAGTTTTGTGTCATGAAGTCTCAGATTTTATATTCCAACTATAACATCACCTTCTGCAGAGAAAGGAAACTCTTCATCCTTGACATTTCTTTGAATGTGTCTGTTAAGTCAAGTCATATTTTTTGTTCTCTGTTTTGAACATTTTAATGTATTGCAGTCAAAATCACCTCAAGTAAAAGATTACTCACAACTCAGTTGCTTCTGTGGAATGCTTTCAGTTTCCCTCTGCGTTTATACTTATTTCTATCTTATTCTGTGTGTTTTCTAACATTTTTTCTGCCTTTTGTATTGCATCTTCACTGAGTGACTTATGGAGCAGTCATCTCTTTTTTTGTCTGTCCAGTTAATGTGAAGTAGTTAAAACACAGGTGACCCTGTGGGCCTACCTGTGCTGCCAGTCTTCAGTTATAGCTACCCATCACCACATATCTTCAGAGACAACATAAATATGAGATTAGTAAAGAATTTAATGTTGACATTTGAAAACTATTTAAAATATGCCAGGGTAGTCAGCACAGAAATTCCCAGTGACTTTTAGTGGAAATTTAGATTCTGTAAGTATTTAGGTTCTTCAAAAATAGTTCTTTATATTCTTTAAATCTAGTTATACTGACTCTGAAAGAAACTAATAGTGATTTGTGTAACAGTTTGACAACAACAGTAATTCAATATTAGTTCAGCCTGTCTAGTACAACAGAGAGGAGAAATGTGCATTGCTAATTACCAACTGCATCCCTCCAGGTGCAAGACAGTTTGTGCTGCCGGGTTGGCGTGGTTTGTTAATCCTTCCTTGGGGCTGCTCGCAGGGCGCAGCAGCACGACCACAGCCCGTGTGTAGGCACACTGTCCTGGAATAGCTCTGAGTCACGCTGCCGGAGAAGAAAGCTGGCTTTGTGGTCTGGGCCATGGCAGCACAGGCTGCACCACCGCCTCCTGTGCCTCTGATGAGGACGCAGCTTCGTAAATTCCTCTCTCTGAGCCAGCCTAGCTCAACAGACCTGGACAAAGTGGGATACACATTGGTCTTCCCAAGCTTTCCTGCTTGCTCCAGCTGTCACCATTTCAGTCAAAGAAAAGAGAAACATACTAATCCCTGTTGTATTTACCTACACCACTGTCCATTTTTTTTATTGTATTGATGGCAGTAATGTTGGCAGTAGAGGTTACTGTAGATAATGTGTAATTTGTAATTGAATATCTCTGCCTTTATATGTCACGCAATAAAAGATTTGAAGTTGGACGTAGCAAATCCGGTGACACCAGCAGAACACAGCAGCACTTTATTTGAGTACAGGCCTACTGTTTCCCATATTGAGAATTTGCTCTTCACCATTATAATGTTTTCTTTCTGGGATCTGTGTGTGACAAAAGTGGAAGGAAGCATTCAACTTCATATTGCGTCAGCTGTCAAGTTAAAAGGTATTTATTTACCCTGGGAAGCTAGCATGAGTCATTCTGAAGAGTTTGTGGAAATTGTTTCCATCATATTATGGAGCAAGCTCTTATTATGCAGTATACATGACTTGTACTCTAAGAGTTTCTCAGAAAACAACATATTGGTTTAAGGAATTTTTTTTTTTACCTGTGCTTCATAATCTATACTTTTCTCTGTAATTTTTCAATATAACTGCAACAGGTTCTACCTCATCATCTATCATTACCCCTTCTATTTTGTTGGCGTTATCCTTCCTCACAGGTATGGATACTAAATATCATTTTAGTTAGTTGGGAATCCTGGAACAGGCAGCTAAGCAGTAACAGTGACTGTTCAGAATATCTGTTCTGCAGCCAGAGTGCTGAGGTACTGAGGTAGGGAGTGGCATCAGTATATTAAGTTTTCCTCTTCTGAAGTAAAGGGAATAGGCAAATGAAGCCAGAATCTTTTAGGAAAGATGGTTAGGTGCCAGGAGACTCTGGGGCTGAAGTACTGAGGGCTGAAGGAATTGGCAATCCCATAGGCAATTTCCATACTTCTGCTAAAAATAAATGCCGTAATAAATTTGTGCTTGTAACATATCTGGGGTGTACAGCAAAAGCCTGCTAATGCATATCCACCCTACTGAGGCTATTTGCCTCATACATATTAAACCCCCACAGAGACCGAAGGAATGTTAGGAGGAGCTCAGTATCTCTGGGAGCAGGGAAGGAGCAACCTGGCCAGATAGCTGGAATTTCTCTGCTAAAATACATCCCCTGGGAAAAGAGAAAGCCAAGCCTGCAGGTGGTCACATTTTTATCTTTCTTCTCCAACAACATGTTACCAGTAAAACAGTGAATATGTCAAGAAAATTAGGCACATCTGGAAAGTGCTGTTCTGAGCTGTCATCATGGGGATGTCTTTCTGAACGATTTTTTTATTTGAAGTCCTGGTCTGTCTAGGAAAGAGTACCTGAAAACCCTACTGGCCCTCTTCAGCACCCCTACAGATTTGTTCTGCTACTCTTTTTCCTGTAGACCACAAGCCCTTTAGCTCACTGTTGCTTTCTTGCACAGGGGGCCACAGGTGAAAGCACCCCTGATGGGCCTGTGCCCTGCCCACTGTATGTGTGCTGGCAGTGCCACCACTCCCCAGGCTGCCAGGAACAGCTCACACACTCCAAAGGTCTGTCTTTATTCAGGCTGATGGGTATCCAAGGGCAAGGCTAAGATGAAGACAGCCCAAAGCATGTTTGCTTTTTCCTTTTTTCCACATTTTGGCTCCCATGGACATCCAATGTTCCATGCTTTAGTAGCTTACCTCCTAGTAGGTGGAGCCGAGCAATGCTCTTGGGTACCAACATATTCTCATCTCCAACATTTCTTTTTGTCCCAGGAGGAAATTTCTGTGCCTTCTACTCTGGGCTTGTTTCCTGTGTCCTGCTAGAACTGGTTTGCTGTTCATGATTTCCCTTCCAGAAAAGCTATGTTTTTGGACAAGGGTGGGGACTGTTTTATTTTGTTCACAGGAAAGAGGTTTGGGCACTTTGAACTACTTCTTATGCCTAAGAAAGTAGCAGTGGGCTACAGTACAGAACAGCTATTAGTGCTCAAACTTTGATTAGTCATCTGAGGAACTTGACTTTCCTAATTATGACTAAAAGCTTCAGAAGTATGTCAGGGTGTTTTTCACTCCATAAAAAACTTAAGAGATTTAAATGTTAGGCATCTGTTCTTTGTTAATCTCCTAGTCTTTCTCTGTAGTCATTTGTAGAGGTGGATCCTCTGGAAGATGACTTGTCCCACCCTGACAAGTTTTGTGAGGTGGGATGAATCAGCTCTTAAGTTCCTAAGCCACCAGCAACCAGACTTTTAAAATTAGTTAGAGCCCATTTAGAACTCACAACTCTATGTTTTCATCTCCTGAACCCTTGTGAAAATATTTCTTAGCTCTTCTGATGAGATGCTTCTTTAAAGGTAACTAGAAGATGAAATTTCCCAACCATATTTTCTTGTCATGGCCCTATATATACAAAAATATTAATTTACAGCTAATGAGCAACACTGTTTTGGTGACACTGTTCCATACTCAGAAAACCAGAGTTTGTCAGATATTTTTATTTCCACACATTTTGGCCTCTGATGTTCTGACTGAAACATTTGGATAATTTTCTTTGCAGTTTTAGTGCTTTGGCTCTTCTGGTTTATAATTCTACCAACAACATCAATTTAGAAGAGGAAGACATACGACAGAAGCTCATAAGTAATAATCGAACCATGGAAGAAGGATATCAACTTCAAACTGTGGATGTTGACCCAGTGGGTAAGTAGTGTTCAGCTTTGTTACGCTACTTTTTTTTTTTTTTTTGCTTGTTCATAAATAAGCATGTGTTAAAATAATCCCACATTTCCAAACAGTATGGCTGTTTCAGATTTTAGATTGTCCCTATTAGCTTCGTTGTTCCACTAATCTCAGAGAGCCACGATCAAAATACCGCTTTTAACAGAAACCAAGTTGTCCAGATTGCTTTAGTCAATGTCTTGCTGTTTGGTTCAAAGAGGCTGGGACAGATCCCAACATTTGCTCTGGTGGTTTGAGGATAACAAAATACGCTTTAGAGCCAGAGCTAAAATGAGACATTTTGGACCTCCAAGGCCCCTCATCCCCACTTCTCAATGTTGTGTTCCTGACAGCTTGTTACCCTTAATCAATGTTCTTTTAGCTCTCATCTCTTCCCATTCATTTGGGAGGGAGGAGGCGGAGGCTGCTGGAGTGCAGATGGATGCAGCATGCCCGTTCAAGTCCTTCCTTTGAGCAGCAGCAGCGTTTGTGATCCCCAGTTGTGCAGCCCTCTGTTGCCACTCTATTGAAAACAACCAGGCATTTCATTTGAAGACAGTTTTGTACTGTAGACTGGTTGATGAGCTGAGGACAAGAAATGGAAGATGATTAAGTGAAGAATTTTACTATTAACACAAATATACTCATTTTTACAGAAAAATGTTTAGCTGAAGAAAACCCTCCAAATTATTTTTGGCCAGATACAAGGCCTACTGTGACCAACTTCACATTTTGCCATGGAAGCTCAGTTCAGACTGCATCAAGAACCTGGTAGGTGTTCAAATATCTGAGAAGCTGAGTTGTTTCAGATGCAACTTTCTGGTTATATATTGTTATTACTTAGTTATATATACTGGTTGCCATTGGCTGGTATTGTATTTCAGGAAGATTTTTTTTATACTGTGAGAGATTAGGTGAATGCAATAATAGTATGCATTTTATTGTTAAGAAAAAAGGACTCATCTACCACTTCTGTAGGGCATATTGGGGCCCACAATTAATACATGTTCAACATGACTATAAAAATAACACCTTCTTACAGCATGAAACTGTTTTATTCAAGTCATAGAATCATAGAATGGTTTGGGTTGGAAGGCACCCTGAAGATCATCTAGTTCCAAACACCCCTGCAATGGGCGGGGACACAACTGAACTACATTCGTCAGAGCCCTTGACCTGGAACCCTTCCAAAGATGGGGCATCCACAACCTCTCTGCACAACTTGTGCCTGTGCCTCACTACCCTCAAAGTAAAAATATTTCTTCCTAATATCTAACTGAAACCTAATCTATTTCAGTTTAAAATCATTTGCAATTGTCCTGTCCCTACATGCCCTAGTAAAATGTCCCTGTCCAGATCTCTTATAGCCTCCTTTACATGCTGGAAACTCCCCAGAGCCTTCTCTTCTCCAGGACGAACAACACTGACTCTCTCACCTTCTTTATAGCAGAGGTGCTTCAGCCCTCTCATCATCTTCATGGCCCTCCTTTGGACTTGCTCCAACAAGTCCACATTTTTCTTACCTTGTGGCTCCAGAGCTGAATGCAGTTTTCCAGCTGAGGTCCCATGAAAGCAGAGTAGAGGGGCAGAACCACTTCCCTCAGCCTGTTTGCCACGCTGTATTTGATTCAGCCTAGGATGTGGTTGGCTTTGTGGGCTGCAAGCACATATTGCCCAGTCTTATTAAGCTTCTCTTCAGCTAATATCCCTGAGTTCTCTTCAGGGCTGCGTTCAATCCATTCTCCTCCCAAGCCTCTATTTGTTCTTGAGATTGCCCTGACCCACATGCAGGACCTTGCACTTGGCCACAACCTTTATGTTATCTTACCCAACCTTTATGTACCCATACATTTGTTACCAGTCCTCCACTACTATCTGAATTGTGTAAGAATTAGAATAGAATTCTATGAAGATGAGATGTATATTTGGTTTAATCCAAAACATCTCATCCCATTAGGGGAAAAGTAAAAGAAAAGGTGAAACAAATATTTTGCCAGTAGTTAGTCTGAAGGTGGGGATAATCTTATGCTCAAAGATTTGAACTTCAGTTTTTAAGGTTTAAGAGATCTTCCCTAATGTAGGAGTTTTTTGCAAACATCTACAAAAGTCTTTGGCTCTATATATCCATTTCCCATTTGTAAAATAGGGATATTATTACTTCTATTTATATATTACCAAAACATTATGGTTTTGATCTCCTTTGAGTGCCTTTAACATGGTTATGATGATAAAATATTAATTAATTCCTTCATTATTTAGTATGATTACTATTAAATGCAATATATGAGTCTTATCCACCCACATTGCATCTGGAACATGTTCTGAGAAGACCAGATCTTTTACTTTTTCCAAACAGTATGGCAACATGGATATGAATCAGCTTTGAGGTTCAGTGCCAAACAGGAAAGCAACCCGCATTATATTTAAATAACTCACTTCCTCAGCCTCCTAATCTTGTACAAGAGTACAGAAATCTAATTGTTTTTATTTCAGAGACTCAGAATCATTAAAAATTAAGGTTTCTGGCCTTTGCTGTACCAGTATTTCTTATCTTTATTATTCATTTGTGGTCGACACTATACCATTGATTGTGTACAGCACATTAAAAAAAAAAATTCTGTGTTCTACCCTGTGCTGTGCCTTCCTTGCCTCTGCCTCCACTAGCTTTTGCCAATATGGAGCTCTGGTGGGATTTGTTTGGAGAGAAGAGGCAGCTCTTATAACACTCTTCTAGTCATCTTCATTCTCCAGTAGGTGATTACCTGTGATGTTAAAATAAAAGTGATCAGCTGAGGAATAATGTTATTTTATCATGTGCTGAGTAATGGGATAATTTTTTTCCCATTTACCATCCTGCCTTTTTCCATGCTTGGAAAAATGTGACAACATGATTGTCTTTAAAGAAAGACCGAGGGGAAAAGTGTGTTTAATTTTGAAGCCATTTTTACAGGGTGACAAATACGATTAAGAGATTGGAGCATCTCTCTTATGAGGAAAGGATCAGGGAGCTGAGCCTGTTCAGCCTTGAAAAGAGATGACTGAGGTGACCTCGTCAATGTCTATGAGTATCTGAAGGGAGGATGGCAAGAGGATGGAGCCAGGCTCCTCTAAGTAGTGTCAAACAATAGGATAAGGGGCAGTGAGCAGAAACTGATGCACAGGAAGTTCCACCTGAATGTCAGGAACATCTTATTTACTGTGTGGGTTACCAAGCACTGGGATAGATTGCCCAGAGAGGCTGTGGAGTCTCCCTCACTGGAGTTACTCAAGAACCATCTGGACCCAATCCTGTGCCATGTGCTCTAGGATGAGTCTGGTGGCACAGGGAGGTTGGACCAGATGATCCACTGTGGTTCTTTCCAACCTGACCATTCTGTGATTTTGTATTCTGTTATGGTAAGGCTTAAAAAAAAGGAATCTTCATATCTGCCCCTCACTTTGGACCTTGATCCGATAGTGACCTTCCCTAGTTTTCATTGGTGAAATAAATTTATACCTTCACGTGGCTCCTGTGCATGTTCTTCTGAGAGGTGTTATGGCTTGCTATTGACTAGATCAAAGCCATTTATACCAAGGAGAAATTATAGAAACAGCATCTGACTAGGCCATAATAGAGGCATAATAGTTTGTGTCAATATTTGGGTCTTTCCTGAAATACAAGGCCAGAATTTCCCCTGAAGAACTGGGGTTTCTCTCAGCTCTGTCATTTAATCAAGAATATACTTTCACTGTCAAATATACATCTTGTGTTTCACTAGGGGCCATGTTGCTAGGAATATTGGGAATTGAGAAAAGTGGACCATGGTGACACCTACATAAGAATTATGAAATATTTCTATAATTTTGTTACTATATTTAATGGGAATTTTGTCATTTTTCCTCTTTAGTTATTTGGGTCTGCAGAATTATACATCATACTGGGGTCAGCCTGATCTTAGAAATTGCACAGGTGAGTATATTAGTATTGGTCTTTGCAAGGATACATTTTCTTTTTATGCTAAGTTGTTTCAAAATCTTTCTTTAAAAAATCAGCGCAAAGTAAATAAACTCAGGGAAAGTGCACCCAAGTTCAGTTCAGCTCACCCATTAAAAACTCTGGATACCAGTTACTAAATTAAATCAAACTCTTCAGGCAATTTAATCAAGAGCACAGGAAGGTGGTATCTTACCTCTATTTGATATTCAAGTTAGGACAAATCTTTAAATATTTCAAATGCCTGCCAGGGGAAAGACTCTCGCTCTCTTCACTGGATTTATAAGCAGACATTTTCATATTTATTCTCTGTTTCTAATAACCCCTGACGTCATTCTGGCTGTGAAAGAGTATAAAATAACAAGACGACAATGTTATGGTCCCTTTTTTCCCAGTGAAAAAGAAAGAATAGCATAAGGAGAAAAAAGAGATAATATGCATTTTATTCCTCTCTTTTTCATTCAATCACCCATTTCGATAATAGTTCTGACTTACAAACTCAAAAGAAAAAAAGAAAAGGAAAGAAAGACACAGCAAATGAAGACAGTATATAATTAGCAGGTCCTATATACTTTTTAAAAAAATTATAAATTTGAAAAAATTATGAAATTCTATGTTCACTACAAGCACCATAGAACATAATCTAGCTTTCAACAGTGCTGATAAAAATTTGTATTTCTGGATTGCTTGAGGGCTGTAATTCATTATTTTCTCTTTTTGCTTGATTCTGTGTGCTCACAGAAAATGCAGCAGATATCGCCAATCAGCTTTTGAATCTCACTGGCGAGGGGCAGCAGCTGACCTCAGACAAAGTAAATGACGTTGTGCAGAAGCTCAAAAAAATCGTGAACGATGAAGAAATTGATGAATCTCTGGGTTCTACCGTGGTGACAATTTTTTCCAATATTCTGACCAGTTCAGACAGTGTATTGGCAGCCTCATCTTCCGAGTAAGTATTTCTGCATTAAGAAAAGCTTCTGGGAGCAACCTGCAAGGCTGTAAAGATTTATCCTTCCATGTATAGACAAAACAGCAAATCAAAGTTTTCTAATTTCCATCAAAAAGAATTTTCCAAAGTAGATACACAAATGTTTCTTCTTTTAGTGCACATGACAAAGTATTCGGATGGAAAAGAAGTCTTTTGGTACATGACACAACATAGATATGAGTATTGTTGAAAGATTATTTCAGGACCAGTGATATGTAGTCACACAGTTTCTGTCAGTCAAAAGCTTTTGTTTTCAAGAGAGATACATAAATTTACAGTCTAACAACAATCTCCAGTCTCATTGTAAATACACAGATGGGTGACAGAAACATAGTCAGTAATAACAAGATCATCTTGTGATGTGAGCAGCATGCAGAGCATAGGTGGGGATTTTTTTCTTTATTCATTTTTTGGAGTAATTTTTATTTCTGTTTTTAGAGCTCTAAAAACTATTGATGCCTTGGCTTTAAAGATCAATTTTGCTGGACCATCCATGAGTATTTCAACACGAAATCTTGCACTTGGAGTGTCTTCTATAAATTCAACTTCATTCAAAGGTGGTTCCTTCAGTGTCAGTCCACAGAATAATGCATCTGATTTCCAGGTACAGAACAAGCAGTTGTATTTGAACATGAAGTGTGCCTGTTGTTCCAAGTCTGTTTAGTTCCTATAAATCCACTTACAACTCCCAGTTCTCCCTGTACTTTCTATTTCCTTTTTCCTACAATCATCCAAACAGATAACAGATTAATGTAGTATTTCCTTGAGTGACAGGAAACACAGATAAACTCACATTCCATGCAGATAAAAAGTAATTTGGCTTATAAATCCAGAACACACTTGACTCTTTTTTAGTTTTGTGGGGTTTTTTTTTACTATTGAAAAAGGAAATTAACCTTTAACGATCTGCAGTACTGACAATTGTACAATATCTAACAACTCTTTTGATGTCTTTCAGCTGTAAAATAAGATACCTAGATATAGGTATCTACTTACAGATTTCTGCAGATACAGTAGTTCTTCAACCTTCCAGTACACTTCAAACATTTAGTGCTAAAAGAAACGTAGGTCTAATCCAGTTGTTAACACATAGGTTGATTGGCTTGTGCTATTTAAGATACCTGAGGCAGTTCCAGTCATTCATGTGGAGCTGGACCAGCCTAGACATAAAAATAAAACAGAGATCACACAAAATTTAGGAAGGTCTCCAGTGCTACAGTATCTAGACAGGATACTATAGTTAAGATTATGATTACCTCAAAAATACTTTTTCTTTGCGTTTTTCCCACAAATAGAAAGAAACCAGACATCTAAAAGTTAGAAATACTGTTTGACATGCACATGAGCACCCATAGCATTCTCCAAAGGTTCTTTTGAAATCAATAGTAATGAGCTACCAAAAATTTATAAATTTCAGTACACGCCTGTCTGCATCTTAAGGCACCTAAATGCTTTTAAAAATGCAGTGCAATTTCATTTTTTTTCAGTTAAGTAGAAAGTCTGTGACAGAGGTAATATAATCTGTTTCCTTGGTGCTTCACCATTCAAGTACAGTGAGTCTTACTTGGAGAAACACCCAGAAAATATTACACAGAAAAAGAAAAAAATCTGCTGTCATTTGGGCCAGAGGAACTTAAAACTGAATTCAACAAAATATGGCATTATAAAAACAGTCAAAGACTAATCACTAGAGTATAAGTATTGTATGGAAATTAATTCCTGCTGCAAACTGGCAATACAACAACCTTAATAAATGTCTGATCATTTTGTAAGATACTGCATATTGTAAAAATCGAAACAAGAATGAAGACAGAAAAGTCTATTTTCTAGAAAAAGTAGTAGTAATATAGTAGGCTTCAGGACTTTTGCATGTATATAGACTTTGGATCAAAACTCAAATGCTTGTTTAAATAGATAAAAATAGATTTAATGTACTTTCATTTTCATATATTTATATTCCTAGATATTTTAGCTACAATTTCTTTGAATCAATTTTATCAGAATTTTTTTTTTGTTTGTTTAGCTCTCATATTAATGATGTTCAATAGCTGTTTGTGAAGCTGAATAGTTCTTTGTTATCAAAGGAATGTTTCTCCTGCAGATTTCATCCTTTATTTATGGAAAGAGGAAAGGAAAATTTTAAAGCCAGGTTTTGGATGATTGCACATATAACAGGAATTACCATCTGTGGCTTGAAGACATCCAGGAATTTTCTCGTCCTGGAACCATTCATTACAGCACTGTCTAAATAATCATAAAATCCAAACTCCGTCAAATTATTTATAATGTTCCTATTGGAACACGAGCTTCTTCTCAGACTTTCACATTTCCAACAGCCGATTGAGAATTCTTAGCATCCTTCCCACCAGAAAAGTTGCAGCAGCTGTGGCCACTGTTTATATTTTCCATGCCTGTCACAAAGATATTTGCTATCCCTGCTGAAGGGGGATTCCCTCATGAAAGCCCAGGTTTTTCACCAGTGATGTGATGATCTATCCTAGGCTCATCAAGGAACATTAAACTCTTCAAGCTGCATGTCAAAATGTTTCCAGATTATTTTTTTTTCCCTTAAAGTAGATACCAAGTAAATTTATCCATGGCAATTTGGAAAGATTCTATTTCAGTTCCCCGTGTCTTTATGTTTCTTGCCAAACCTTTCACTAAATTAGGTTTTGGTGATTCATATTATTAAATTGTTCCTGTAATGTATCCATGCTTCTTCGGAGAAGCCTCTTCTACTCTATTTGCAGACAATGCCTAATGGGACATCTTTATCAGATATACACTTTCTGTTTACTGTGGCAGAATCAACCTCTGAAAACCTGGTTTTGAACTACATTTATCCCTATCAGGAGATGTCTGCGAGCTGCTTCTTACTGATTTCCAAGGGTGAATAATCTGTCAATAGCCTATGATTTTTAACTTTCTATTAGCTAATGGTGCTTTTAGAATTACACAGTTGTCCATGAGAGACATAAATACATGACCAGGATGCCTCTGGAGAAGTCAGTAGTGGGAGTTCCCATACCTCACAGTTAAATTCTTAACTGCTTTTACTGTAGAGCCACTGTGAGCTGTCTTGCTCCTCTTCCTTCAATGCATATGTGGCACACCTTGAGTAGGCCATGGTTGGGAATTGATCAGTCATAGAATTGCTAATAAAATGCAGGGTTGCATTCTCTTTTATTTCCTACTCACTTGTTACATTCCTGGGCCACAGATGTCTTTTAGATTTCTGATACAGTGCCAGTAAAGATTTATATGATGTCAGAAAGTGTCTCTTTGTGCTACGTAGCACAATAAATATGGAGAAGTTACACTAATAATTTTTAAATCTCCTTTCCATAGGAGAAACTTTAAAAGCTCATAAGAGAATTATTTCAGATGTGCAGATCAAGCCAACTAATACAATGTAACAAAGAAAGATTCAGAGTGTATTTTTTAGTTCTCAACATGGTTTGCTATGAGGAAAAATATCTTGAATGTTACTGAAAATGGTTATGACTGTCATAATTACCATCTCATTGTTTCTAAATCATCATTATAGCAGTGGAGGAGTTTGTTTCTTTGTCGGTTTTATCTAATGTCTTTTTGTAGCAAAAGGCTGATCTTATGCTGGAAAAGTGGGAAACCTCCCCAGCCTTTAAAAAATTTATTTATTGCATCAACTCTTACATAGACACAAGTCAGTTTTGTGTTGATTGGTTCTAGTCCCATATCTAGATATTTCTGTGTAAGAGTGTGAACCCAGTTGTGGACAACAGATGGTTTCTTTTATTCATGATTTGAACTTGTTCTCCTGTTTTTATTTAACAGATAGATTTTGATAAGGATCAGACAAGTGCTATTGCTTCTGTTGTTCTGCCACCAAGTTTACTGAAGAATTTAAGTCAAGATGAGTTTGAAGTTATATCCAGGGCCCAGTTTACTTTCTTCAATAAAAATGGTCTTTTTCAGGTAAGCATTAATGTGCGTGAAGTCATTTCATACAGAGTGAATCAAAGCCAGCTGCTAGAAGTTCTGTAGTGTAATCATTTCACAGTATTTCATGAGTTATAGGGATTAAAAGACTGCAGCAAACATAGGCACTAAAGACAGTCTTATGTTCAGAGCTGCAAAATAGTTGAAGTGTTCAAGTTGAGTTGAAGTCAGTTTAACTGCAAATTCCTCTCACATATGAAATCAACATTTTCTCAGGGTAATCTATGGAAAACTATCCCAACTTCTTAAAATCAGAGGAAAGCAGAAAAAGCCTTTTAAAAAGACTTTAACTTCTGTTAAAATGCATTAATAGAAGTCCTTGATGTTCAGTGGAGCCAGGTCCTTTTCTATACAGGGGGAATTTGGCATATAACACTGCCAAGTATTCTCCTTTCCTTTTAGGAACTGGTTTAGCAGTGATATCCAGCTGACTGCTTTATATTCAGTTGGAAACCCTGAGCTGGTGGTTAGCAGCCAGAGAACTGCTCATATATATGCACTATTTTTTTCATACCTGTGTTCCATAAGCACACCATATTTTAATAGGAACAAGGATAACCATACTTTTACCCGAGACCTAAACATGCTCAAGTAGATTTGATGTTTTATGTTTTGGGTCTTATAAAATTGTTATAAAATTGTAAATAGTGCCTGCATGGTAGGTGTCAAAAATATTAGGAAGAGATTGCAGCTTGGAAAAAGAAAACCAAAACCACACTTATTCAGGGGGGTGGGGGGAGGGGGCGGGGTCGAGGTTGAGGGGGTTGTGGAAAAAAACAAAAAAACCCAAAAAAACCAAAAAACCCATGAGTTAATTAAGAAGGAAACATTGTTTCATGGTGAACTGTAGAATGTGTCTCAGAAGACTTGAGTTTGTTTTCCCATCAGTATTTCAAGTGACCTTTGACTCTTGTGCATCCGCAGAACTCCGTAGTATTGTATTGTCCCTATATTATCATTTTTATTGGCAGTGTATCCAGATTCTTCAGATAATCTAGGCAAGAAAATACCCATGACCCACAGTTGCCTTCTGAAATACACCCCAAAGTATTTTTATTTTAAATTGCATTCGTTTTAAGCCTGCTTTTGAGAAAAACAGGATGGATATCTTTAATTAAAAAAAAACCCAGAAGAATACAGATGGAGGCTGGTCATAATGGCATAAAATCATATGAAGTCAGAATGTGTCCCTTAATGGTACTAGAATGTGTTTCTAAATGGTACTTAATAAGCCATCGAAAAACAAAAACCATAAAAATTGCACCTTAATTTGCAACTAAAATGCCTTTCATTTTTTGTGTGTTTTTCAAACACTTCATGGGTGATGTGTTTAACACAATAAATTAAAAATGTGCAATCCTCACATTTTTAGGAAGTCTAAAAATAAAGGAAGTTAAAGAAAAACAGGATTAAAATAAGGCCTACAAATAAACTGATCCATGTGCCATCTCAAACCAAATAACAATATACATTATTATGAGTGTTTCATATTTATTGCATTTCATATTTCTTCCATGTGCAATTACAAATATCTGAATGCTATTAGCTGTATTCCTTAAAGTATTCAACATAACAGTGGAACATACTTTGCAGCATTGGAGTGGTGGGTTATTTTATTGCCACTGAGAATTTAGTAAGTTTTGTCTTGCAATTCATTAAAGATGGTTCCATTACTTAGAGGACTATATAAAAGCTGTTCAGAGTGGGATTCACTTCACCAAAGGCAGGTGTGTTCAGTGTAAACATGTATGCCTGAACTGTTGAACTTCAGCTGAACACAGCCTTATGGCTGAAAAAGTAGTAATCTGTATTTTACTTTAATGCACACATAAGAATATATTAAATTGCCTTCCCTAAAGAGACCAACCGTGTATCGTTTTTCTTATCCGCTACAGGCAGAATCCACTGAAACCTGTGGAAATATGTCCAAGGACTTTCATAGACTTTATCTGACGTTTAAATAGTGGCAGCCAAGAGACTTTTTCTTGTCTGAATAATCAAGAACTGCCTAGAAATTTGCATTTTCTTTCCTCTTCAGTTTTTAAGGTTTTAGGAAATTTTGCCACAAGGCTCCAGTATGATCTGAAATATTGTGTCTGAAAATTCTTGGATATGGTTCTTAATAAATAAAATATTCTTCTCAGGGTAGTTTGCACTTAATAACTGAAGCTATTGTATCTGTCATGAGTGGTGGGATCTCACAAGCCCAGTGCTGAGCTGAAACCTGATGTCTTGTTATGTTAACAACATTCCTAAACGGAAGGAATCAAGGGGTCAAGAGTTTGGCAGGCCGGATTTCGGGAGGGAAAGTGAGTGGCAGTAGAAGGCTTCATTTGACCTAAGATCTGCCACAGGCAGTGACCAAGCTTCCCAAACAGACATCTAAATAGGCAGGTTTCAATTGAAGCCTATCAAAAGAAAATAGCATTGCCAATGCACATCCATTTCGATAAATAATTAGTTTCCAAGGAAATCCTCTCTTCTGGAAAACTGTGAGCTGCAGCTTAAAAATCTTACTGGTCAGTGATAATGTCAGAATTCTATATAAATTCCTATTAAAATAAAACCTCACAGGACAATGCGATCTCCTTCAGTATGTAACATTGCTTTGAATTTGTTTACTACTTCACAGTCATTCATTTTAAGATGGAGGTTGATTTAACAAACATATGCAGAAAACAGTTTATTCTCTTAAAACTTTGCATTTATAAAAGGCCAGTGTCAACAATAAGATAAGTGAGCTCGTTCATGCTTGTTTAGGGAAATGAGCTAATCATATCATGGGTTGTTATCGGCCACATTGTTTGAGTTATAATTTTGTTTGCCTTCTAACCTCTCTCTATAATTATGCCTATACATGTTTATGGCTACAAGGAAAATAGGGGAGCTTCCATAAGGCTAACCCATAATTTGATTTTATAAACATACTGTTCTTATATTGTGAGATCAAAAGTACAGAAATGCTGACAACTTACTTATTCTGGCATGGTGCAAAAATGAAACTGTGTACTCTGGCTTTTACGTTATGTGCCATTTAAGCACTTACTATATTTTTCCCAATCTTTTGAAGGATGCAGAAAATCCTGCCAATTTGACCAGTTTTGTGGTGGCATGCAGTATTGGCAACTTAACCATTCAGGATCTTCAGGATTATGTGAAGGTTACAATCAAGCATACCAAAATTCAGGTAAAACAAGATTGATTATTCAGAGGAACAGGAATGCAGATTATATGTGGCAAAGGCTAAGATTATAACCTGATGTATATGGATGGATTTTGACTATGATCAAACTCATATTGAAATTAAGTCTAGAACAAAAACAAGTAAGCAAAAAGAAGAAACAATTAATCTCTCCCATCCTCCATTCATACTCCATTCATGACCTAACACTGATCCACAACACCATTGATTCTGCCCCTCAAAAGTAATTTCTGTGCCAATAACTGTAGATGAAACCTTTGTTAATGACCATATTCATGACCAGGGACATGATTTATTACACTGGAACTTCATAATTACTTAAATTCTTTGACCAAACATTATTCACTTTATTAACAGTTCCCAGAATTATTTTGTTGTTATGTGGCTTTCATCAGAGGAATGGACAGAAACACATTATTAAAAGATTACTACAGTAAATTTAGGGAAGTACAGACCAATTGCAAGCTTTTGGCACATACTGTTTGTTCCAGTTAGAAAATGTGTGAGCTTGACTTTGTTCTCAGTATCTAATCCAAAGGAGGCAATAGCACTAGAAATGTTAAAGAAAATGTTAAAGAAAATGCAATACCTAAGTAAATTGTTTATGTAATGAGACTCTGGTTTGTAATTGTCACAGTTCAGTTAACTTTATCTTACATTGCATTACAATGAATATTTTAAGGTGAGGCAAAACAACCTACACTTGGGATCAGCAGGCATTTGCACATTTTCAAGCTTTACATAGAGGATTCACAGAAAAGCCCTAAGGAAACAAGTAAAAAGCATTTAGATTCTATAAAGACATCATATTCATGGATTACTTGAGTAACACAAGAAAACTTCATTATTCTGAGGATATGCAAAAGGAACCATCGAACAGTACATAGAAACTGTGCTTTAGATTTTGCTATTTGGACAAATCCATCTTTCTAGCAGGAAAAAAAACCCCTCTAATTTGACACTAGGAAAGTTTTCAACAACCTAATGATATGGATTCTTCTGCTCCTTAAATGATTGCAACATCTGTTGTAAATGTTGATGAGATTTATGTCTGAAGAGATATAGAAAGTCTGCTTTTACATCTGTTCTTAGGAAGATCCTAAACCTACCTGTGTCTTCTGGGATATGAACAAAAATGGTAAGTTTAAAAATACTGTAATTTCTTTCATGAGGAGAATAAATGTTTTTGATTTTTAAAATTGGTCATGGTATTGGCTATTTTGCTTCCCAGTCTATCCTTACAGGAATCAATAAAGTCCACTCAGTGCAGTGTATAATTTCTTTGCTTAGTATAGTTACTTGTAACAACAAATGTTAAATATTCCTTTTTAAAGTTTGTTTGTAATGTAATTTTTTTAACATTTTAAATTTTTCATTTAAGTTTTTCCACTTTTTTCCCTATATCTGCAGTTTTTCACTGATCTGTCTGTATGAGCAAATTAAATATAATGCTACTCAGATACATGAATAGTTCTTAGCCATACTTTTAACTGTTAATTTTTTAAAAAATGGATTATATAGGTGTAAGATTGTGGCTGTTACAGATCTTAAGCTTTTTTGGTCACATGTGGCAACACACATTAATAAGGCAACATTTTAGACCATTCTTCATCAAAGAATGGTCACTACTGCCAAAGCTGTGTGTGATGTTTTACTCAGGCTCTTAATCTTTTGCACAAAGTTGTTCCCTGGGATGACTTTCCAGATCTCTGTTTTAGAGATCACTGCTGGGATGTTTCTATTTTTTTACAATGAAACAAATAGAGCTGTAGGATTTTGGGTGGAGAGGTTCAGTACACAGAGTCTTGCAAGAAATAAAATTTACCATCCAAATTTGTATTTCAAAGCAGGAAATACAGACAGAGTGACTGAGGAGAATGCGGGAGGATAAAAATGAGCAAAAAATCATAGAAACTCAGTAGGAAGCTGAACTTCAGAATCACATTAAGGAGAAACACACAGGGAGGAAACTATTCCCAGTGGCTGCTTGAGTGGAAAAGAGCTTTAAGTGGTTTTGGAACATCTTCACAGATGAGATATTCACACATTTTGAGAGAATGTCTTGAAATTGAGTGTTTGCTTGTCTTGAAGTTACAGAACAAATTATGCTGGCTTTTCTCAAAAGCTGTGAGAAAATGTCTTTTAAGAGTCAGAGAATATGAGTGATTTCAGAAAACTAGCTCATATTTTGGCAGGGAAAAAATAAAAAAGAAACAAATTTTACTTTTAGTGCTTAATTTTTAAAACTAAAATCTTTGTACTTGTTTTTCGGAATGGCCTTTTCAAGTGGGGTGGGTTGAGAATAGTTCACTTCATGTTTTTTTTTAAGGCCACCAGAAATCATTGGGATTATGCACTCTGATCTTCTGCATTACATGCTGCAGAGAGGAAGGGTGGGACCCTCTGCTCCTGGGCTGTAAAAGCTTTCATGTGCCTGAGGATATATGAGTGGGAGGCAGGCAGGTGTAGACATCACATCAGAGGGGGAAAAAGAAGGTTTAAACCATCTTATTATTGGGTGAAACTAAGGCGTGTCTTAATGCATGATCCACATAGTAGGTCTTACTCACTAGCCAAAAAGCTCCCTACCTTTATTATATATCTCCATCTTTGCGTCTGCTCAGTAGTCCATTTCTGGGACATTGATCTGGGGTGATTCTTTGCAGAAACCAGGAAATCTGACAGTTGCCTCTCTCCCAGTTGTTTTTAATGCTGGCTCATTCAATTTGAGAAAGCGCTTCTGCATTCGCACAAGATGAAGTGAGCAATCTGCTAAAAGAGAGGTTGACATGTGGTTGTTGGACAGCAGTTTCTCATGTTTCATTTCCACAGGTGGCAATGGTGGCTGGAACCCTGCGGGCTGCCAGGTGGATGCAGAGTCCAATGAAAATGAAACTGTGTGCTTATGCAACCACCTCACACATTTTGGGGTCCTAATGGTAGGCAAACCCACTTCTCCCCAAGTTACCTTTCCCAGGAACAGCAACACAGCTTCTGTCTGGTATCAAGACAACTCTCATTTTTGTTTCTTGGGTTCTTTCTTTTGCATATAATTTTTAATGATAATAATAATAATACATGATTTTCACCCTTGTTATCATGAAGTTATCTTTTCATAACAAAGTAGCTAGATATAAGGATTCAGGAATGAGATAAAGAATAAAGTTAGCAATGGAAGAATATTATTGTTGTTGTTATTATTATTAAATCATTATTAAATTCTTTACAAGTGGCTAAATATTATTTTTAAATACTTAAAATGTACCCACGAGATTTTTCTGGTTTGAAAATACTGTGCCACAAAAGACCTGAGATTGAGACTTCTGAGTGATACCAAAATACAAATAGCATACTATAGCATCCAACTTAATACAACCAAGGTCCAGTACTAACTTTTTAAGTAGAGAGACGTGAAAAAACAGTGATCTTGATGAGTCCTAAGTTGCAGGGGAATCTCTGACATAGCTCTTCACAGTATAATCTAACAAAAGTGACCTGCAGCTGAGGCAGGAGGTGTGTGACAAGAGGGAAGTGAATAAGAAAGAAATCTAAGTATATTTGAAATTTCCAGACTGGATTAGTTAAAAGTTGCTTGCCAGGAGGGGGAAAAAAAAAAAAAAAAAAAAAAAAAAAAAAAAAAAAAAAAGAGAAATTCTTAGAAATGCTGTTTTCAGAAGGAAAAAAAAAAAAAAAGAGAAACTCATTGTGGGGAAAAACAGGGAAAGAAAAACATCCTCCAGACAGTAGAAATAGTAATGAGGATGAAAAGTCAAGGGAGCACAATAATTCGCTTTCATCCTTAGATCAAAAGGCTGACTTATCCCTTACAAATCTATTTTGCAAATTTAACAAGATTTAACTAATGTCATAAACTATGAAGTGGCACCTTTTGCACAATGTGTAAACCCATATTGGCTGTTTTCTTACTTGGCTTCAATTAGTTTTGGTGATGCCTATGTTACAGGCCTTCTCTCAGAAGAAGGCTGCTCACAGAGCACTGGTACAAAACACGTAGCCCATACTCTGTCAGAGCTTTAAGCAAAGTCTACAGACAGGGTGGCTGGCAGAGCAATTTCTATCCAGGAGATGAAACAGGGAACCATAGGGGGCACTTCAGCCTCAGCAGCATAGCCTCCAGCCTTCAGCTGCCTCCAGAAATTTGCCCTTGTGAAGTGTTTTTCAGAGAAAAAAAATCCCAACATGAAAAAATTACATAGTGCTATATTTTCTTAACTTTTCATGGTTGTTTATGCTCAATAATGGGCTGATACTTTTTTTTTCCCAGCTGAAATTAACATTCTTTGGACTGTAAAACATAGCTGCAGAGAAGATGTTGGCTCTGGGTCACAGCAGGAATAATTCCTAAGTGGAAGAATTTGAGGTTTGGGCAGTGTCAAATAGGACTTAATCCACGCAAGGCTACATAAACTGACTTCAGCTTTGGCCTTCCAGACCCTTCTTTATAGAACTACTCTCTTCCCATCATGCTGAGATGTAGATATGGAGAAGCCACAAATTTTGTGTCTTCTTGCAAGCTAAATTATGGTATTGTTCCACTTTTCATCCCCAAAGGATTAAGAGCTTTCTTTAGGATATATTCAACGGGCCCCTTCTCTTCCCTGAATGCTTTAGTCACAGTAGGAAATAAGGCAGAAGGTCTTTGAATTTGGGTTCTGTTCCAGTAGATTTATGCAGTTTTGACCATTCTAGTTGCTTTTCTGTTTTAATAATTTCTTCTGACTTTAATTTAGATACTAATTTATTTCCAAAGAACACTCACCTTCTGTATAAATAAACTGTCATATAAGGCTGGAATGGACAGTAAAAAAAAAAAAAAACAGCAACCTGCTCCTGCCTTTTCCTACAAAGCATTTTGTAGTATTTAATGGGGTTTTTTGCTAGCTGGTTTTACTAGGGACAACAGTAACAACTGTAGAGTTGACATCATTATCGCTTAGTGTTTGCTCACATTTTCTCCACAGTGACATAAATCTTATATTTTCTTGACCTTAAAAAAAGGAAATAACACTGGCATTTATTCTCAGATATTACCATGTGGTAGTTACAATTAGACAGAAAAAAAAGAAAATCCTTAGAATGTTCCTTCTTCACTTCCAAATTTTTTCTGTTGTCTTTGTCACTACTTTTCTGACCAATTCTATTTAAAAGTGTAGTTCTTATGTCAAAAACAGACCCTAAATGCAAAAAGCAGTATCTTGCCCTTGGTTTCACATGTAGATGATTAGTTACATTGACTCCTATGAATTTTTAATAACAAAAAGGCCAGAAGTTCCCTACAATGTTGCACATTTCACTATGAAGACTTTTAAGCTACATTTTTCTAAATCTTATGTCTTCTGAAAAAAAATTGTCCTAGTACTGATTTATAAGTACCAGAATCAGGCTCTATCTGCTGTTCCCAGCAGTTATTACTACTTAAAGCACAATGTTTTGGAGAGCTGTGGGAAGGAAGTGAGAGGTGTAACAACAGAAGACCGAGTACATGCAGTAAAAAATGCCTTGACCAGTGTCAAGGTTACAGAGGTATTGCCAGATTGCTTTTCAGTGTTACTTGACTGATTACCAAGAAAGAGTGCTGTGCTCGTAGCAAAGGTGCTGCCTGCAGCCAGTGTCTCTTCCTTCTCTCTCACAGGACCTTCAGAGAACCGTGACGCAAATTGACCCGCAGAACACCAAGGTCCTGACCTTCATCACTTACATAGGCTGTGGAATATCTGCTATATTTTCAGCTGCAACTCTTCTGACATACATTGCTTTTGAGTAAGTACTAATTCTGTGAACATCACAAAGGAGTACCTGTATGTGCAGAATAAAATAAGTTAGTTACGTGGCTAGTGTGGTTTATTTGCCTAGGAGGGAAGTCCATGTTTAAAAAAAAAAATTAAACTTGCAAAATCAGGGTCACAGTGTTGTGAAGTGGAAACTTTTTCAAGGGGACATAAGTTCAGAATTTTTCTTTTCAGAATCTTTCTTCCAGTTTCTAATGTGTTGTGCTGCTCAGACCAGGGAACAAGGTGAATGTGTATCAAAATTTTCATTTTAGCAAGACAGAATCTTCTAGATTTTGGACAGATATTATTTTAAAATTGTCAAACTTTTTTTTTAATTTGTTTTTATAAAAACAAAACTTGCCTATGTGAGCATAACAGGTTCCAAGTTTAAAAAGAGAAATTTCCAACTAGAGCAATTACATTCTGTAGTCCTTCAGAAAGAAGTGGGAAAAGGGATAAAATGAAAATAAATTGTGAAGTGTTACAAAAATTTCAACAGAAGTTCTGCTGAAATGTTAAAGTGACTCAAGAGAAAGCAAAAATGTTGAAGTAGTACAGTTGTGTGCACAATGAAAGAGAAAATGAAGTCATGTCAACACAAAGAAAGCATTCTGCCAGTAATAGGACAGGACATAGTAGCTGCTAAAGAAGGATAATTTTCTGGGGACGGGGGGGAGGGGAGGCTGGAGAAGGGTTTTTTTTCAAGTTTTAAATATTTTCAATGATTGCATTCCTGTTATATTACACTACACTATTCCTGTATAGTGTTCTGGTTCAAGTTGGTAGAAATTGTTTGCTGCCCCTCATTACCCACATTTCAATGGGGATCAGTTAAAAAAAAATTACGTGTTCTTCAGTCTTTCTAAGGTCCTATTTAAAAACGAACAGAAAGCCACATCCACTGGACAACATAGTCCAAAAATTAAGCTAACATATAAAATGGTCACATGACCATTCTGGTCAGCTATACTTCTTTTGTTTTCATTTAAAATAAAAGGCACTGGTTTATATTTCATTTGAAAGGGTTGTTTTGGAAGGTTTTTTGGGGGTGGTTTTTTTTGTTTGTTTTTGTTAATAAAAAAATCGGTTGCTAAAATATTGCAGCAGTTAATTAGCTCATTATGGACCCAAAGAACTGGTAGCTTACCCGCACCACAAACAGCTGAAGCCTTGACCAGTCTTGACCACACAGAAATAGACACCACTATGTCTTACTGCACAAACCAAGCTGGAAGGAGTTCCTTGTGCTTTCATTGACTTTGTGAAGGGGTAAACCCAGCTGCAATAGGTGGTTTGTGTGATTGCAGCAAGTTAATCATGTGCACCTGTGTTTCTGTCATTAGGAAGCTGCGAAGAGATTATCCATCCAAAATCCTGATGAATCTGAGCACAGCCCTACTCTTTCTTAACCTGATTTTTTTGCTTGATGGCTGGATTGCATCCTTTGATATTGATGGCCTCTGCATAGCTGTAGCTGCACTTTTGCACTTTTTTCTTCTGGCCACCTTTACATGGATGGGACTGGAAGCTGTTCACATGTACATTGCTCTAGTGAAGGTGTTCAACACCTATATACGGCGATACATACTGAAGTTTTGCATCATTGGCTGGGGTGAGTTCATCAGATGCAATATTTACATAGCATGTATGCTGCTGTATAAAATGCTCTATGTAATTGCTGCTACATAAAAGCTCTCTATCAGAAATGCAGAGCAGAATTAATATCAGTGTGTCGTTTCCTTCCCCTGGCCTGCAGCGGTGCCGGCACACAGCCAGCCCTCTCTGTCACCCAGTGATTCTGTGTAAATACACTCTCACTGGCACTCTCCACCCAGAGCAGCTCCCAGCCCCAGAATGAGCAGAGACACCAGATAAACTGGTCTTGTTTTCCAAAGAGGCCACAGTGGGAGAGGGGAAATGGGAGTGTTGTGTCCAAGATGGAGAACTGTGTCACACAATGAATGCAAGAAACTTTAGCAGTTACTACAAAGCCTATGCAGGTTTTGCATTGACTTTCAAAAACTTTGAGTCCAGCTTAAATTTTCTTGCCAACCAAAATTTTCTGAGATTCAGCACAGTGTTTAAACCACTAAGAGATCCTGGCTGCCCTAAGCAATGTACACAGCAGGACAGAAATGGAAAAAGTAATAGTGAAAAACAACTGCAAGGCTCAGGCAGCAAGATTTTCATTCTTCATTTTTGTCTGTATCAGGAATCTGTGGTTTCTCCCTGAATGCACATATTGTGTTTGAAATAATGCAACACAATACAAAGCCATTAACCTTACGGCTAGAGCACTGACCTCAGTACAGCTGATAATTGATGTCTTTCCATTGGCAGCTAGCATCCTCTTTGGCAGCCTCAGCAGAGGACAAGGACTGAGTGGTCGGAAAAGCAAATTAACCTCTTCCCCTTTGAATCTGTTCTGTTATAGCAAGGATAAGACATGTAAATAAGGCATATCAGGAACATACATTTCTTTTGTGTGAGTTGTACCTTTCTGCAGAGTTCTCTTCTGCATAGTTGTCTATTTTCCCCAAATACTCCCTCTGCTTTTTTCTTAAGAAATATGTAGTTTGCTTTACAGAAGCAGGGGGACCACATATAAGTAAAGTATACATAATATCTATAATGCTGTAGAAGGTATATAACGTGGTATATATAGTACAGTGTGGTTGAGAAAAGCAGTGGAGAAATTACAGGTTATAGTTCATATTCCCCAGTTACAAAGCCTAATGAATTCAGATTAGCATGAAAAAAATGTGTCAAAAAATTCCTAATACCATCCCTCCACTGGATCTCATTTTTGCAAAAATTTGTTAATCTTCTCGCTACATAATGAGAGCCTGTGTGCAGTTGCAAATTTAACTTTGGGTAATTAAGAGACATTATTTTAGTTTATTATTTTACTTTAATTTCCTTTTCACATAATAAGCAACTTCTATCGTACAGAACATTACAAGGCTTATTCCTTCATGACAAGGCTTATTCCTTAATGCCTGTTAATTGCTTTGATAGTTCTATATATTTGTACTGTTTGAAAAATTGTGTCCTTCTGCCTCCTCAGTGCAGTTTTCTCGGGATACCCTCGACTAAAGCAATAGGGATGGAGACATCAATAATTCAGCTTAGCATGATGAATTTGAAAGTTTAGGAGATTGGAAAGTTCCCAAGTTTTCTTGTGTTACAGGTTTGCCAGCTCTGGTGATAGCAATTGTTTTTGCAAGTGCTAATACAAATGCAAGTCATGTTTATGGCAAAGAGTTATATGGCAGAGATGCTAATGGGCAAGGAGGAGATGACTTGTGAGTATTTATTTTGATCTCTTAAAATTTAGCATTTATAATTTCTTTGGGAAAGTTGATGGTGCATTAAACAAGCAAAAAGGGTAAAACTGTCTTCCAAATGATTAGGATCTTTAATGTGAAGAAGGCTATTAGAAAAATTGGAGGGAAATCTGCATTACCCAATGCCAGGTATAAGCATGCCTCTATAAGAATAACTTACAGGTTTTATCATGAAAATAAAATAAAAGTACTTGTTTTAGTTTGTCTTAAATGAAAAGTATATTTTCTAAGTAAGAGCAAAGAAAGAATTTGTATAAAAAAGTTTCCTTTGTGCATCAAGCAGCCTTTTGCCAATGTAGTTCAATAGTCCTCTATGTTCTTCTCTTGATATCCAGATAATAAATCCAGATGCCAAAATTTTTATGTGAGTGCTCTTTTCCTTGCCTGGCAAAGCTTCATCCCGATAAATAAAACTTTAATTTTTTAATTTTACTGTAGTATCAAGCTGAGCATTCAGGCCATTTGCTGCAAGAGGAATTTGTTAGAGCTCTCATATGGCTGACTATCAAAATGCTAATTCAAAAGTCCTGCTACTTCTCCAGTTATGTTCAAGTTCAAGTTCTGCTTTAGCTCCGGTAGCAGAAACTTGATATTTTGACACTGAAGATTCAAGTTAGCCTATTCTGTTACTAAAGCACTCAATGCTTCACACAGATGACAGCAGTGATTGTTTTTGTACTGAGTTCTAAATTTTTTTCATGATGGGATTGCAGTTCCCACCCCTTCTCACTTTTTAAATTACTTTTGACTAAAATGTGGCACAGCCCTCAGATTTCTCATACAATAATACTATAGGCCATAGTCAATTAAGATGCCTCTTGGCTTCTTCCTGTTTCTAAACAGAAAATGGACAAAGGTTTAATTTTATACTATAGTTCTGCATCAGTGCTGTCAGAAATCAGATCATTTTCCTTTAGTCATATGAATAGTTGGAAGATAGTCTCCGTTAACCAAAAATGATTCTTTTTTTATTTTATTTTTAAATTTTTTTTCAGCTGCTGGATCAAGAATGAAGTTGTCTTTTACGTGACTTGTGCCGGCTACTTTGGAATCATGTTTCTGATGAACGTTGCCATGTTCATTGTGGTGATGGTGCAAATCTGTGGGAGGAATGGGAAAAGAACCAATCGGAGCCTGAAGGAAGAGATCTTGAGGAACCTCCGCAGTGTGGTCAGCCTGACCTTCCTCCTGGGCATGACATGGGGCTTTGCCTTTTTTGCCTGGGGTCCCTTAACTCTTGCTTTCCTGTACCTCTTCTCAATTTTCAATTCATTGCAAGGTAAGCTGAATTTTTGTTCTATGAACGAATAATCTTTGTTCTGCTACTGTTCTGGGGCATACTATGTCCAGTGATTGGACCACAGAACTCACATCTGAGCTCTCTGGCTTTTCCTTTGACAATAAACTGTGGTTATCATTATGTGGAATAATGATACCAACTACATGTGGGTTGAATGTCTTACATAAATTAATTACAGTTTCAAATCTTTTTCCATAAAATGAACTATATTATAAATAGAGCTCTTTCTAGCTAACAGTCTGCAGTGTTCTCTGTTGAGATACATGCTGTATGATCTTCAGCATTTCCTTTCACTGATTATAACAAATATAGGAAGCCCTTTTTCTTAATTTATTCCTGTAGAGAATCTGTAAAACTCATAAGCATTTTATTAAGGCATGAGAAACTCATAAAATAAAATTCACTCCTGTCTCAGTGTGGAGAGATAGCAGAGACATATGGGAAGATATATTGCTTAAGGAAAATAAAGTGACTGTTACAGTCAGCTTATTTTTCTTTCTGTTACTCAAGTTTTCAATATTTTACTTTTCTAGCATAGTTTCTGAAAAATGCTGTAAATTGTAATCAAATGGTTATAAATTACAGAATTATATATATTTGATATTTTAAAAAATTCAGCTCAGGGCTAAAAATTGCATATGTTTCAATGCCATAGAATTCTCTACCAGTGCTTGCCCTACCCACCTATAAAGAACAACTGAATACATATTGAAGAGAAAACCCCGAGGTCATTGGAAGTGCATGTGTTGTGCCGCACAATATTGTCATAAAAATTAAATCTGCCGGAAAAAGAAAAAAACAACAAAACCAAAACAAAACAGAAAAAAAAAACCCCTCAGGAATGTAATTGAAGGAGCATGTGTTATGTAACACAAATACTGAGATAAAAATGAAATTTTCTTAGGTTCAGCAAAATGTCTTCTCTTTATGGAAAAAGCACTTAGTATCACCCTGTGTGGATTTTATCTGATACAGCTGAGATGTATTTCCTGTGCTGAAAGATTTATTGAGCTTTCATGGAAAGAGAATCATGTTGTGGGTTTTTGTTTGGGTCATTTTCAACCTAAAATGCTAAGCAAAATGACAAAAAAAAAATTTGGATGTGCTGTTCTTACTAGGGACTGTTTTTTCCAAAGGACAGATTCTGATACTCCCCTAGCAGCATAATGAAGTATTTACTGCATTGTGTCTGTGTTAGAAATTCAGACAGGTCTAGAGAGGTCAGAAGTATGGGAAGAACATGAAAAAAGACTTAAATTCTGAAAACCTTGCCAAGGGTGAAATTGAACAAGTTCTCTCTAATCAGAATTTCCAGTGCTATCAATTAAGCTCATTTGTGCAGAGTGCATACAAGGTTGACCAACATTGTCTAAGTGGGGTAATAGCACTATTTAATGGAAAATGAATATTGGGAAGACAGTTAAGTCTGAAGAGGAAACTGAAAAAGACGAGAAGTAAATGTAACAAGAGTGATGAGCTTTTCATGGATTGTGGTGGCAATGATGATGCAGTCTATGCTCAGGCATGTCATATCAAGCAGTCGGAGATAAAAAGGCTAAAGAATAAAGGAAGAGGATGTTTAAAATCCTGTAAAACTGGTGCAGTGTTCATGTAGTGGTAATGGGATGGAATGGGGCAAATCTATATCATGAAGTGTTTCCCAGCAGTAAAAAACATTTCAATATGGCAAGTCTTTCATCACTATTAGCAGCTTAATTATGGAGAAGTTGGTAAATACATCTGTTCTCTCTCAAGTTTTTGAAAGCTGCGTGAGTATTTCAAGCCATACCAGCAGCCTCCAGCAGCAGTTTTCTGTGCATTGGCAATGAAAAAGCAAATTGCAGCAACTGCAAGTGTTACTGTACTTTGCTGTTTCATCTACAAAGGAAATTATTTTTCTCTCCTTGACGCTCAGAGTAAAAAATATGGGAACATTTCTTTTTTGGCTGCTCATTTTATATATATGCCTGGACAAGCCAAATACTTTCAAGTCAGAGCCAAGCTAGAACCAAGCCTAGGGTCTGATTTGTCTCTGGGAAACAAAACCAAAGCTGTACTACTAAAAGCACATTGTAAACTTAATGAATAATGAAATACAGAGAAAAAAATTCTGGAGACCAAGCCCAGACAGGGCAAAGGCAAAGTACTTAATGCAGTACATTTGTTTTGCATTACTACGGAACGTGCATTTTCTTTTAACCATTCAGAACATTCGCTGCAATTTAACTAAGCATCAATTTACTAAGTTTGTAAGCTGTGTAAAAGCCCTGAGAAGAACTTTGGGCCACAAACAACTTCATATCTCCAGCCTTGTAAAAGCTGCCAAATGTTGTATTGGACTTGCTCTGTGCTTTAAATAAATCACAACGGAAAGTATTTTACCAAATGCAAATACAGTAGCCATAATCCAAGAAATTACATTTGAGATGCATTAAGGTGATGCTTTTTAAAAAATGTGCTTTTTCTTTTTTTCCCCATCAATTCTTGAAAAACTTCGGAAAAATTGTGTTTCATGACCCAACCCCTACCTGAAGTTAACTGATTCCAGAGGTCTTAGCCTGGCCTGATAAGCAAATACAAGTCCAGTCAATGACATGCATTAGTGCAAAATTAGGCCTCAGCAGTTGGGAGGAGAAAAGATAATTTGATTCTCCAGAACATTGTTATCCAAGTTATACCCTGCCATTGTGTTCTGACAGCTGAAACATAGTAGACATTAGTATACAGAACTATTCATGATGATCATAAAGGAATGGTTTTAGAGGAAGCCTTTTGAGCACATTTGCCCACATTATATAGCATTTATTCACATTTAAGATATAATCATGAGGGATCGCGCAGTAGCATTTTGCCATCAGGTGTTCAGCCTCAGATTGGCTCTCTCACAGACAATACAAGTGAAACAAGAAATGGCCTAAGCCGCAGAACAAAAGATTACACAGCCAGTGACTGCCTGAGAAGAGGCAGGAGCATGTGAGATTTCCAGCTACTATATTTAGCTCCAAAGTACACCTGTGGGTGATGAAATTGTACAATACACCCTGTTAAGACCTACCTTATTGTGTGGTAGGATGCTTATCTCCAGTCTTGAAAATAAAAACTTTAAAATTGCATGAGAAAAACCAACTCTACAAAAACATTCTTAAACACATTTATTACAATTGCATATGCAAATCAGTTAGTTTGCTTTAGAAGTAAGTAGCTGGACTTCTAATTAGTGCTTGTGAATATATTCTTACTATTTTCATAATTGTTTCAAGTACATGCATGTGATACACATAAATCCAAGTGTGCTTTTTCAGGACACCCCTAAGTACTGTGTACAAGATGATTTGTTTTAAAAGAATACAGCCAGCCCGCTGTTCTGTGCATATGGAACCATATCCAGGAGATAAAATATCTCCTTGCTAATATAATAATGTTGGTACTTATTTTGCAGTTTCTCTCTTGCAGTTCTATTGGGTGCAGAATAGTCATTTGCTTCAAAGAAAAGATCTTTTAATAATTTTCCTTTAAGCACAAAAAAAAAAAAAAAAGAAAGAAAGAAAGAAAAAGATTAGCACTGAGCCAAATCAACAATGCCAATTAAAAGCTTCCTAATCTCTGTATTCTGATATCCCATATACTTACACGGCAATTAGAGCATGTGAAAACTTTAGTTAATTTCCATACCTCTTAAATGATGCATGGATGACAATAACAGAATATTAAGATGATTCTATTTTTGTTTGTACTTAAGTCTTCTGATTACAAATTTCAGTTAATCTTTTTATAAATACATGCTCCATTTGGTGTTTATTTGCTTTTGTCACAGGTTTGTTTATATTTGTATTCCATTGTGCTATGAAAGAAAATGTGCAGAAACAGTGGAGGAGACATCTCTGTTGTGGCAGATTCCGACTGGCAGACAATTCAGGTAAAGGCAGTTCACAGCTCATCTCCTTAGATGCTGCAGTTGTCTATAAAAGTCCAGGTAAACACTTGCTATGTTATTTTTAATATAATACAAGGTAAGCCAGAGATGTGGAAAAAAATGGTGAATCATAGGCTTTCACTTCAGTACTAATAATTGCTAAGGGACTTTTCAGATATCGCTTCATAAAAATTCTCAAATCTTTCAGGGTTCCATTTAAGACAGCTGGTAAATTTTGTAGTGCTATGGGCATGGTTTTGGAAGGCCCATCAGACTCTAAAAACAAACAAAAAATAAATAAGAATCCAGATATTCAAACTTTGTCAAACCCAGTCTTACTCATTTTCTCCTATATTAAAGTATGTTGACTTTGAATTGTGTGGACTGTTACACTGATGTAGGAGCAATTCTTAAAAGTCGCATAGAAACATTCTGACTTCTTTTGCTTTTATCTTTGTCTTTTTAAACTGTCCTGTCCTTTCCCATTGAATTCAGATACTATTAGAGACTCAGAAACATAGAAAATTCCTTTAACAGAAGCCTGATTAGGCTGTAGAACTGAAGTTCAACTTCACCTGCAGCAGTCAGAGCGAAAGGAGAGACGTTGGTTTGGACACCTGGAAACTGCAATGCTTGGGCCACTATACTTACAGTTTCCTGCACCTTTGGCCATCTTGGATGGCATGAGACTGCTGTGTTCAGGCAACTGGCTCTTCCTTTGCTGTCTGATGTGGTGATTTGAACCATATAATTCTTTCTCGTATGGTTCTTGTTCAATGACCAGTGTTCAAATCCACAGCTGTTGTAAGGTGGCATAAGCTCATTGTTTTCTATGATAAGGTTTCATTTTGTAGTCAGAAAACTTCATTCGTTATCTTAAAGAATTAATACAAACTAGGAAAATCATATTTATTCTGATCAAAATCATATTCAATCTGATCCAAATTGTTTCCTATGTTCAGTTTCCATGTGATTTATCCTGTAACTCCTGAACTGAAAAACAAAGATGGATCAAATTATTTCCTTTTTTTTTTAATGCTGCCATTGGGCAACTTGTGGATATGAATATGGTAGGATAAAAACATGAAGGACTTGAATATTTCAGTGATATAGTCAATGTGATGTCAATTATGTCTGGCATTAACTAGTTTATCTCCACGGAGTGGTTTTAATCTCCATGAACCTGACACTGTTTTCAGCAGAACAGTGAAATATAAGTCAAATGTGAACTTACATACCTAAACACTCTAGCAACAATTTAGTATAAAGTATTTGTCTTAATTTAAATCAAGGCTAAAGTGGCCCATGCATCTTTGGCTTAGACTTGTCTTACATTTTGTGATTCTCATTGAAGTACAGTGAATAACAGCAAGGTGACTAAATTATGAAACATCCTGCACTTACCTGCAATTGTGTGATACAAGGGTAGTTAGATACTTTTATTCTACTGGTATTGGGACACTTGTGATGAATTTTAAAGTGTTAGTTTTCTTAAATCAGTTTATTGGTATTAGCTATTTAATTTAATTTTTGAAGTTGTTTCAGCATAAGAGCCTATTGTATTAATAGTTTGGACAAAATTCTTTTAGTTTGAACTACAGAATAAGCTTTATTATATAAATTGTGGTCAATATGCTAAACAACAAGTTAGTTGTTAGTATGTAGTATCTTCCTCAGCAGCAGCATCAGATCCAACCCTCAGAGGATAAGATCATTGTGAATGAGCCTATCTATCCCTTTCCTATCACCTTTGGATTTTGCTCTTCAGGTCGGGAAAGTTTGGTATCCTTATACTGCTGGACAGCTTCTCTGCTCTTCTGCATTCTGGAAAGGCAGGTCATACTTGCAGTTCTGCTGTCCAGACAAACTATTTTAAGAAGGTTAGAGCCACCAATTTCAACTTCTGTGGAAGAGTAAATCAAATTGGAATAATTTTATTGTTCTTAAGAACTAAAGAGGATACCTAATGGGGAAAGGATAGGGTATTTGATATAAGCAGTACTAAGAAATGCATCAGATATTTGAAATAATCATAATTGAATAAATTAGGAATTTATTATCTATGGTAGTTACTTATGTAAAACTTCTCAATCATTTTTAGATTGGAGCAAAACAGCAACCAACATTATAAAGAAGAGTTCTGATAATCTTGGGAAATCCTTATCCTCTAGTTCCATCGGCTCCAACTCAACCTACCTAACATCCAAATCAAAATCTACGACGAATACATATTGCAAACGAAACAGCCACACAGGTGAGTTCTTGCAGTGCAGCCCAGTGCATCTGTGAATACATAGGTTTGTGTTAAAGGCACAGCAAGTGTTTCTACCCAAAGGTTAAAGAGAGAAAATGTCACCAATTTGTATAGTGTCAGTATTTTTAATATACATGTTACTGTTTAATAAGAATCATTACCTAACATGCAATACATCAAATATATAGATCTGATCTCCATATGTTCCCATACTAAATGAAATAGGATTGTTGAAAGCAAATTTTTGCTTATTATCCTATTGTAAACACAGGGTAGCCAAAGCACAGAGAGATGACGTTCTTCACCCAAGGTAACATGAAAGCTGCCAGTACAGCTGGAAATAGGAATCAAGTCTTCAGAGTCCAAGTCCTCAGCTGATTGTCTTGGTTAAACTCCTTTCATCTAACTGTAAAACATTTATGAGTAAAACGACAAATGGAGCCTACTCGGAAATGGAGACTGTGTTCCCAGAGTATGCATTGTCTTGCCCTTCTACAAATAGCCATATCTACTGCTTATTTATTTAGATGTCAGTGGTATATGTAATAAAAGGCATCATCTGTATTCCACTCATACCGTGAAAATGTACTCATTTTAAGAATACTTAAAGGGAGCAAAGAAAGAGAGCAGCTGGAATGATTTGCAAGTTTGATTGTGTCTGAGATAATATTTCAGAGATTCACTTACATAGTTCAGATTTTTTCTTGTTACTCTGTTTCTGTGAGTGCATGTTTTTGTCCTGTGTAAAGTCACATAGCATTATTATATCATACTCTTTTATAAATATAGTGGAAATAAAATCTGCGCACATATTTAATTCAAAGGTGTGTTTACTTGCTTTAAAATCGTTATTAGAAAAAACGTTTAGATATGAAGTAGATGATTTCACTAGAAGGAAATTTATGTTGTTTTTATGTACTACTTATTTTCATTAAGCCCCCAATGTCTCATTTGTGATGGCACACTCTCCTTTCTTGATGCAATGCATAGTTTCCAGGAAATACCTTCTGGTTTTTTTATTGATGATCATGACTTGTTTCAGTTTGGCACAAACACTCCTTTTTTAAAATAATTACACTGTTGTTCTCTCACTGACCAAGATTCAGTTCATCCATTAGCATGAGGGATTGTGCATCAGGTATTTTGAGTTTAAAACTTTATTATTTATTGAGAACATACATGAAGTACATCTGCTTTGAATACAGTAAAAATGAGAGCTGATAACTGATAGCACCTGAGCTTCCTCTCAGGACTGCTGTTCACAACTGCACTGGAAGCACTTGGCTGGTGCCTGCCTCCCCAGGCTGCCTGTCCCTGCTCCCAGGTCAGGTTTGGTGTGCAGTGCACCCAGCTGCCCTGATCAAGCTGTTCATTCATCTCTTCCCTGCAGGAACACTTCTGCCAGCAGTCTTCAACAAGCAGCATCTTTAAAATCTACTGATCACAGTGCTATTGTTGATTTAATAGTAGAGGTGGACAGCACTGTGCCCTTTCTACAGCAGATGGAGAATTCCCTTTTGTACTCATGGCAGATCAGTCTTTAGATCTTGATTAGTGATGAAAATATGCTTAAATGCTTTGTTGGACTCAGGGCTTTTTATCAGCCTATCAATTAAGGAGACTTAGTGCTGGAGTTTTTGCATAGTGCTCTTGAAGTAAAACAAAGAAATTATTCCAGATAAGAAGTAGTAAAGTTAAAAGAAACTTGCTTATATATATTCTTCAAAAATTATGAGCTTAATCCCATGCATAAATTACTCCTGAAAAGGATTGCAGTTCTTAATGAAATCAAAGTTTTTAATATGATGGTGTACTGGACATTAAGGGAATACAACAGTTTTCTTTTTATTTTTTGGAATTTTAATACATTTTACTTTGTTCTCTAAAAATACACCTTATTGTGATACTCCACAGGAATTATTGATAACACTAGATTCCTAGGTTTTTAAATACTGACATGTCTTCTTGTGTAAAAATAATAAAAGTAACAGAAAATAATATTCAGATTCTGGTTGTTAATACAGCTGAACTTCTCAGTTCGCCAACTTAGCTAAATTGCAGGCAAAGAATGTCATAGCTACATGTCTTGGCAAGTCTTGTTGATATGGTTATAATGTGCTCCCTGGAATTGACACAAGCATTCATGTGTTTGTGGTGTAGATAATGTCTTCTAAGGCCCTTTCCTCATCAGTGGTGGAGCATTACAGGTAAAGTGAGATTTGCTTTTGTTGAATGCATGGTTGGATCAGGGTGGAGGGATGCTTCTTGCATGATGTCCTCATTGATGCAGGGATTTTGCTAATCAGAAACGCTGCTTATTTCTATTCCATCTTGCACCACTGATGCTGAATCAAAGGACAAGCATGCTTCAAACTCTGGGTGTCTGCACTCTGCATGGGGCATGAAGCATTTAGAAAACAGACCATGTCCTGACATTAATGCCCATGTACAATAGTCTGGGGAAAGGAGATTATCCTGAAACACCCATACATGAGGCATACATTAAAAAGCAAAAACAATCTGATTGAGTCCAGAAGATTTTTTAGTATTTATCAAAGTTATTACAGAAAATTTAATATATTTATATTTGGCCTATGGCCATTACTGGAGTGTTCTTCTAGACACTGAGATTTTTATGCCCATTACTACCCAAAATTACTCTGAATGATGAAATATATATATGCCTGAACGCTGTCCTATGAACTGCTGCTTGAATACAGAATGCACCAACACAAATACTAGATGGACCCTCATGGGTGAAGAACAAAAGAGGTCACTATGGCATCTTGTGCCCCAGCTGTCTACAAACCCGAACCTTGTACTTAGCACTTAAATACCCTCTGTAACAATTCCGTGAATTAGAAGTTAAGACTATCTCTACAGAAAATTTGGTCATACAACTCCCACTTACTTCAGGGATATGTGATTTTAACCCTGTCCTTAGATTTAAAGCCATTGGTTAGTAAATGCATACATTTGAAAGGCTCTCAGTAGTCAGAAATTTGCCATTGGACATGGAGTTGTTCGCTGCAATTCATGAACATTCTTGCGTGCTTTGAAAAATCATCCTGATAAGCCTCAACATGCCTGTTTCTGTTGTAATGAGTGAAACTGTTTTGATTTCTCTGTCTGCAATCCACTTTTCCTTGGCAACACTTTGTGCTCTTTTATGGCTTGATATCATGTCTTCTCCAGGGACTGGTTACTTTTCTGTTTATTTCTAGTTGGTTTATTTCTAAGAAAAGGTTTTTATGAAATCACAGTTCAAGTAGTATGCATAATTCTTAAATGATCCTTTAACAAGGAATTTTTGGAGATGACTTCACTGAGGTCTTGTAATCAGCCATCAAAAATGCCACTTGTAGAAAACATTGCTTCCCAGGATACTGCAGCTTATTGCTGGCTTGCAGTGGTACAGATCTTGCCCAGGTTCAGGGAAATAATTCCAGCTTCACTACAGTCAAAGAGATAAGAGAGCTCAGTTAGGACAGCATACTTGAGAAAAGGAGAGACGAGCTCTCTCCTCGTTACTTGCTACGTTAGCTCTACCTAGTGACCATTTTCTGAACAGCACTAGTGCAAGCCGCTGAAGCAGACTTTCCCAGTCTGGCTGGGAATTACCTTGCTGCTTTACCTTTTCAGTTTCACCCTTGACCTCTAGCTCATGGACTATGAAGGGAGGACCAGTTGTTGCATCTTTTCCTCCCTACAGTTTTCAGCCTGTACCCTCACATTATGGAAAAAACAAGGTGAGGCTAGGAAAGCACAAAGTCTTGGCTCTGGTTATCTGCTTTAGGATGAAAGAAATCCACTGCTACATTCAGCACAGATTATTTCTGTGAATAGCTCAAAACATCTGCTATTGAAATAATTAAATCTGCTCACTGTCATTCTACAGTACTTTATTATGTGGAAATGCTATTTTTGGAGATCCAGTGCTATCAAAATGTTTGTGGTTTGTAAGATTCAGAGCATCAGCAATAAGTTAATATATTAAAAGGTCATAAGAGTCAGTAATACTTTAGGCAAAATAATAGAGGGATAATTTCAAGAGATACCTGAAAGGTCAGCCCACAAAACCACATATCTTGAAAGAAATTAGGAGAAGCAATCTCGAGCCAAAAAGTTCTTTGCTGACTTTTAGGGCAGTAGTTGCAATTGAAGGCATATCAATGTGGGAGAGACACATCTTTTAAACTGAATTTGCTTAAGAGGCCCTAACTTCTTCTTGTTTCTTTTTCCTCCTCTTAGAGAATGTTTTTCTTGACAAGCCATCTTCAAAATGTGCCCAAGAGGATGGAGAACAGACATCAATCATCCCTGTCCACCAGGTTATTGACAAGGTCAAAGGATACTGCAATCCTCACTCCGACAACTTCTATAAAAATATCATCATGTCCGACACATTTAGTCGCAGCACAAAGTTCTAACCGGGTTTCTGATTTGCTATTTTTTTAAATCAAGGAATACAAGAAGTCTGCCTGGAATTGAGAATATTGGATGTCATAGAATGTGACCTGTTCAGCTATTTTTTCCCAGTTTATAGTGTTCTCCTGTAAACAGCTTCTACTTAAGGGCTGTTTTTGTTTTTGGGGTTTTTTTGTTTTTTGTTTTTTGGTGGTTTTTTTTTTTTTTTTTTGAGTTTTTATTGTTGTGGGAAACGACAATTTTCTACCATGGTATTGAGCTGTTTTTGAATGTGTGGCAGCCAGCATGATGCCTGGACAGCTAACAGTAATCCTGTGTAAATATCTTTTAAGACTGAAGAGCCACAAGCCTTTAAATTATATAATCCAAACAGAAGCAAGTCTTGACTCCTGGATAAAATAACAGACATCATGCAATACAGGCAAGCTTTTATTGAGCAGTTTGCGGATGGTCTTTTTCTTTTAAAAAATGTGGATTTTCCCTATGACACTTGTTAGATTCTTGCTTCTTGAATGTCTAGTGCTGTCTTTATTCATAAGTGAGTAAAACCCTAGGACAACTTAAAGGGTTATTCTACATTATTTTTGCCTAAATAGACCTGATCATGCAAACCTTACTCACCAAGACAATATGTGCTGTAGATGCAGGCCAGTTTGTATCCATATACGTAGAAAAACAGTTTACACAAAGTCGTGTTTCAGCATTTATTGATTGGTATGTATGAAACACATACCAATCAATAAATGCTTCCATCTCAAGTTTGTGTTTAATGGGTTTTTTTCACAAAACAAAATTACAAAAAGACATTCAATTATATATAGATATATAAATATATACCTAGAACTCTCTCTACACACATTTTTATAATAATACACACAGTAAGTATGACAAGTACACCAGAGTATACCAGAGACAATCTAAAAACTATGGACGGTGCTAAAACTTAAGTTTAAATATTTAAATACAAGATGAAATCTTTGTAAACCCGTGAGTTTGTTAGTCTCTGTACTTCACAAATAGTGTATGTATAGACACTTCCATCAGGTGGCATTGCAACACTAGGACAACCTGGAATATATTTATCAAAAATAAATTAACAGCATCTTTCTGGGCACATAATGTTATCAATATCCCTCTGTTGCCCTGTTGGATGACATGATTGAGGTTTTTGCATGCACAGAGTTTAAATGGTGTTCAGGCAATATTAAGGAATTTCACATTGCTATACTGTGTTCATAATGACACTGAGGGATGTGGGGGTGTGTGTGCAGAGAACAGACAAGAGCATACAATGCTTACTTGTTTTACTCCTATAAATGTGTGACATTTTAGCAAGTGACCTTGAGTGCCAAAGGGCATCTCTCCTCATGAACCATGCTTCATCCCATTACAAGCTTTGAACCATGTTTCGCCCCATGACAAAAATTGTAGCTGCACATGTTCCTGAAGGCATGTGCTGAAACATAAAAGGCTTTTTCAAGTACTGCTTTCAGAGGAGAATGTCTCCTAATGGAAGATTTAATTTTTAAATTATCCTGTTTTTTAACCAAAATATTTTTAGCCACGTATTTAATTATCTGAATTCAGAGAGCGTGAAGTTGTGCTGAGACTTTTCAGTTGCCAAGCAGGTGGATGCTCAGTGATTAGGGATGTGGATTTGTGCTTTCTCTGCTCTTTGCACATGCTTTTGTGTGCAGAGATCATTTAATGCTGTGACCGCACAAATGACACATTTTCCCTGGCTGCAGCCACCTGGTGGGAGGAGGATGTCCTGACAGTATTCCACCCAGGAACACTGCTGTTGCTACACAGACCTGAAAAAAACCTCAGTCTCATAACTGCAAATATATTTGTGGTGTATGAATGGAAGTCAGCCCCATTCACTCAAACTGTAATTAATAACAGGGATGAGTGTTGTCAGATATCTTTCATAATTGAAATAATTTACGGAGAAATTATGTACAAGCATTTACTGAACTTATATTTTATCATCCCACCTGCTTAACTACTGTAGATAATAGTGTTCACATAGCAGCTTACTGTGAGGTTTCTACCTGATTAAGATGTTCAGAAGTGGAGAGGAGGAAAACCAAACGTTCCTGAAAAAATGAGGAATCAATAAAACATAATAGATCAACAACATAAATAAAAAGAAAACACAGTATTCTGAATGAAGCTGAGCTGTAACCTATCATTTTAATGTACATCTACCTGTATTTTTGCTGAATTAAGATTTTTCTCTCTTTTTTTACTACCGTGTAGTAATCTTTAACTGTGTCACTTAGTTGCTCTTGAATGCTCTCAGTTCTACAATGTAAAGCTTCTGTTTCGTAGTTGACATGCTGTAACCTCCCTTGTACATATTTATTTATTTGTGAGGTTAAATATGTCAAATATACTTAGCACTATGACTGTTCTTGTTACTTTAATGCTAAGTTTCTGCTTCATCATAGAAGAAGAGGGAAAAAATAATTTCTTATATTTTTTTCTAAATAACTTGTGAAACAATTTACTGTAGCTCTATCTTTTGCAACTTTGAGGAAACTTGTCAGTGTAATTTGTGAGACTAGTCAGTGAAATATAGTGTAACAGGTTTGAAGATGGACTAAAATGGAAAGAAACCTTTTCAAGTAAACATTTTTTATGTTAGTGTTCCAAATAATTAAAGCATTTTAATAGTGAATGGTTGGCTTTTATTTTTCCTTTTTAGTGTTTAATGGCAAAAATTACACAGTGGAATTCTGGAAAATAGTCTTGTGGTTTTTAAGTACTTGAGGCAGCTATACAACTAGCCAAAATGTTGGAAATAAATGTGCAAGACTAACTCCATCTCATTAGGGGAACACATTTTGCAGAATATGCCTTTTCCTTTTGTAATTTACACAATGCCACATTCAGTGAATGATCTGGAAGTTATACAATCTCATTTATTTACAGTGGCAGTCATGTCATAGAAATGAAAGGAAAATCAAGGCAACAGACAATGTGCTGGGATGACATTTTAAAGTAATACAAATGAATAATCTAAAACTCAGGAGTTATTCTTTCTACCTGTGTCTCTCCAGCTGACTGTAACCCCTCATTATCAATAATTTCATTCAACTTGCAATCATACTTTGACTGATCACTGCTGAAAAGTTTGATTCAGCCAGTCATTTGATTAATACACACTAACGTATAAACAATAAATGTCACTCACAAATGGCCCACCTTTACTTGCTTATCCCTAAAGAAGATGGAAATATGCTGAAACATGTCAAATCTGCTCCCCAGTATTCAAGTCTCATCACAGAAAATGCATAGCATACAAGGATTTAGCAGTGATATCTTTTAGAAAGCATTAAAAAAAAAACCCATGGGAAAAGTGGCATTTAATAATGAGGCTGCTGGGTGCACATGTGTACAGTCTGTCTGCGTGTGTCTGTGGACAGTGAACACTACCCTTGGACTTTATGCCTTGAGTGTGGGAGGACCCTCTGAGGGAAGGAGCTCAGGTTTTTTTCCCAAGTAGAATCTTGGCAGATGCCAAACTTGTAAGGAGTGATTTGCAGCGTTTGGGGGTGGATTTATTTTCTCCTCATTTCATCACTTTTTAAATACCAAGAACAATTTTATTTTAATCCTCTACTGTTAACAGCTTCCTACTGTAACCCATTGAGTTACATAAAATGCCACTTCATTTTATTGCTTTTGAAAGGCTGATCTATAATCAGACACATCTATGTAACTTCAAGGACAGCTACCAAGTGACAGGGCAGCAATGTGTCATTCATGGAGTCATTCTAAAAGGTTTCCATGCATTTGCTGTATATAAAGATGTAAACCCACACATGGGTCAGCAAATTCGGCAAAGGGCTTAGAAGTTAATGCCAGGGAAGTCAATCATGCAAACCAGTCTGTGGAGCAGACCTTTCATGCCCAGCACTCCAGCTGCTGCTGTGCCAAGGAGGCTTTCCCCTTCACCCTCCACTTAGCCAGTCTTTGGTTATTCGGTCCATTTATTTGTCAGATCTCCTGGAACCATCATGACAGTTCCATCCTCAGGACAGTCATTTACTGGAGTGCCAGAAAAAGAAACGGGGAAAAAAAAGAAGAGAAAGGAAACTGAAACTAAAAGAAGGGAAAGATAGTTGCTAAGGCCTGCTTTGCATCTTCTTATACTTCTCACATGATTTCCTGCCCCATGCCCAGGTTGTGTCACCCTGACCAGCAATGGAGACAAGGCCATTGGAGTAGGTGGGACACACCACCATGCTACTGTGCACTTGTCAATGTAAATTAATGTTTTTGACTCTCCAGCTTTAGGTTGAAAATCTGACATGGTTCTTCAAGGCAACAATTCTAGCATTTCCATGCTTGAAGACTAACCTAGACTAATATTTCTGTAGTTCAGGAAGAAGCTAGTTCCTCTCATGATGAAAAATCAGACTGATAAGCACCACACCAGAAATGGCTAGATAAATTTCATGGAAACCTTTTCTGGTAGGATAACCCCTCCTCAGAGGTATCTACTCACTCAAAGCCAGTGCTGCTCTTCTCACTAGACAACAGTTCAAGTACTCATGAGGAGTGCACATTGTGGTGCTGTCCTTATGGGTTGCTTAATCACAGCCATCTGTCTTAACCACAGCACCCCAAGAGACAGTTTTCTCGAGGTGTGTTGAGTGATCTACCTAACAAAATGAATGCCAGTTTGATTCTTTAGTTTGTAACAGATAGTCTAAACTGGGAACTTTTTATCTCGACTATTTTAGTTGGAGTTCTTAAACAACATAGCTTTAGATAGAAAAGGGTTCTCAGAAATCTGAACTGTATGCCATACATGAAGTGTAGGAGAAAGAGCAAATGCTGGTAACTCTGGTCTGATGTTTTCTTCCACTGCCAGGTTTTTCCCAGTCTGGGAGCCCTCCAAAGTGAGGGGAAAAGACAGCCATGGTAGGGGAGTGGATCCTGCTCTCTCTAGTAGGCAGAGCACTTCCACTGTCCCTGTCCTGCTGCATTTCACAGGTCTCCAGCACCGAGTGCAGTAAATGCAATAATAATAGTATGCATTTACAAAATTCCACTCTGGGTTTCTTTTCTGCTTGTCTGGCTTCTGCTTTTCCAGCAGAGGGCAGTGGCATATTTCTAGTTATAAAGCTGTTAAAACCCAGTGAGAAATGCAGAAAGATTCCTCCATATGTGCACCCGCGCAGAAATAAGTAGGAGAGTTCATACTAGGTTTGTCTATTATTTAGCAATCGGTTACATCACCGGATAAAGCAAACACTCTGCGCTCAGGGAAGTGGGGGGAGAAAGCTGTCTGCCTGCATTTGGGCATATTTAGTGGAAAGAGCAATACAGAGTCTCTCTGTATTCTCCCTTGCTGGTTGTTGCATTTTTCTCCTTTTTTGCTTTGAGGGGATGCAATGGAATTAGCAACTGCTACACTTCTGTCAGCTGAGCAAACAGAACCAGTTCACCATTTCAGGCTTGTACACTGGCTTATTCCAGTACTGGGCAAAGGATTTGGGATGTCAGCCTGTGACTCAGAAATTCACTGTATGCATAATTGTCCAGGGAGGAAAAAACCTCAGCAGCTCTCTGTTGACAGTGGCATGCAGATCTGTAACTCCCAACCACTTTTTCCATCAAGGGCATAGGAACAGATCTGCTGTCAGCTGGATCCTGTGTTCACATACTCCTTCCCCATGCCACATATAACGCAGTCAGCTCAAGAAAGGTGCAGAACTGCTGGGATACAGACCCAGCTGTGCAGCTGCCCCATGGCCATTCCATCATAGGACAGGACTGCTCAGAAAGCTGCTCCATTGGAAAATGGCATCCTCTCAATATTCAAATGTCTCATCTGCAATTCTGGCTCGTCCCTGGACTCTCACTGGCATGACCCTCTAAATGCACACTGTACCAGCACTAAGCTAAGGGGAGAGGAGTTGCCTGGGGAAGAGGGAGCAGGGGAGGCAGGGAAGGACATGGTCTACTCTAGCCTCACTTACTTTTTTTCAGTATGGGTGCTGTGGCTGTGGGAAGAAGGAGCAGTGGGAATGGAGTCCCACAAAGGGTCAGGACTTGGTGTACAGAGCAGAGCAGAAGATTAGTATGACAGATGTCATGACCCCATCACTTCTCCAAAGACTTGTGGTGTTGATGTAGCACAAGTTGGGGGCCACAGCACAGCTGTGTTACCTGCTCATCATCTTTTGGTGTCCTTGCATAAGCACAGCTGTAAACAAGGCAGGAGCCAGCATGAGCTCCCCAAAATTTCTCTGTCCTCCCTACAACTAATGCTCACTTCCCAGGAATGCAGACATGCCAGTATGCCCCTCAGTCTAGCTGCAAACATCTCCCTGCTTAGATATGACAATTTTCTAGAATTAACCAAGGTACAGAGTAACCCAGGGATTATGCAGCACTGCCGGAGCCACAGAACTGCAATCGATTGTACAGGACAGTGAGGATGCTCCAAAAAGGAGGGCAAGCATGGAAAAACAGTATTTGTAAAGCTTTACAGGGGCACTGAGTAACAAGGGCTGAGATACTGTGGTTTTCCATGCAGAGTGCAACTAAAAGAGCTCTCGGAGAAGTTCTGTATTTGCACAGGCCCAGGCTGAGCTCTGCTGGAAGGACAGATCAAGGGGATGGAGCCCCAGCAGCCTTGCTGAACTTCAGTCCATGGGTATCTTCTTCACCCTTTCTTTGGTGTAGCCTAGAGATGGTGGTAACTGTGAAACAAGATTTGAAGCAGTCCAGCTAATACCTCCCACATGTTAGCAGGATGTGATTTAGATTCAGGCAGACTGAGGCTTAAAATTGCTATCCAAAGCAGCCCCTACCCCTTGCTATGGTTAGGTGGCAGCTTTTACCAGAGATGGGAAACTTGTATTTATTTTAGCTAGATTAGATCCTCCAGGTTTTTGCACCAGTTTCAGACAGAGGTATTGTGATGTGAGTCTGTCATGATACTCCTGATCTGGCTGGGCAGAACTGACAGAAAAGCCAATTGCACATTTCATTGCAGAAAAGATCAACCAGAAAAAGATCAGCACAGGCAGAAGCAGCCTGTCCCTGAGAGTGGGACTGTTGGATACTGTTGCTGGGTTACAGCCAGCTGATTTTAACACATCCCGCTCTTTTATTTTCATTGATTTTTCAGTGTCTTCCAAAGATAGGTCTTTTTCACTTTGCCTGTAGCATTCACCAAACTGAAGCATGCTTTGGTTCAAAGCAAATAGGCAATCCCCCAATCATGTTTTATCCTACCAGATGTGGTATATGAAGTTTCCTATGTTCCTGCAAAGAGGTTCTCTCACTGCAATCAGACTGGACATCACTTGGGGACTAATCCAAGTCTATGAATTGCCTCCTATACAAGGCACAGGTGAAGGATGTATCCTAGTAAAGCACCGGAAGACTTTCAGGACAAAGAAGACCCTCTGTCCCTGGAGGTGTCTAAGAACAGGCTGAACCTGGGCTTCCTAAACCCACGCATGTGGGTGCCACCATCAACACTGACAGCAGTATCAGGTGACACAGAGACAACCTCCTGCTCTGTGATGATCCTCTTTAATTACATGGAGCTATTTTTGCTAACATAGCACACCACTTGAGGAGGAAGGTGCTCCCACAATAAATTCATCACTACCCTCTCCTATCTTTTTCACCCCCCTCAATTTTTCAGCTGCAAACCCTTTGCTTGTAACAACATCCCCCAAATAGCCTCACCCCTCTGAACAAGGACCCCACAGCCTTCACACCACCACACTGCCAATAACCACTCCAATTCCCATGCCTATCCCCACTGCAGTAACAGCCCCTGTCCCTTTACTTACAAAAACAACCTCTGTAGGATAAAGCAGAGACGGCCACCACAGCAACATCTCCCAGCTCTCAAGCAGCCTGGCACTGGCATGGTGCTGTGGTGCAGCAGTGACCTGCACTTGTGCTGCAGGCACAGGTGCAGGCACCATTGCCACATGACCCCTGAGCTCTGGCTCCTTTTAGAGATGGATTGGCAAACCTCTGGGTTAGTTTTTAGGTGTGTGTATCTCAGGGTTGATTTTGACAGAGAGTTTAAATAGGGAGGAAAAACAGACACCTTCCTGAGAACCTTTCTGGTTCCATTTTCCTTCAGAATAATGTCCAGTGTAGGCTTGTGTGGGCTGTTTGCACTAGAAACCAGGCTTCTCTCTGGCACCTTTATGGACCAGGTTAAATCTGTGCCAGGGCTTTTGGTATTTGTTTTACTTTTTAACCTTTGCAGTGAATTCATGCAGTTGCCTATGCAAGCATAGCAGTGGTCACCTCCTTTGACTCTGCCAGGAAAATCAACAGGCCTTTTTTTCCCAGTAAAAAGAAATAAATCCATTACTGAAGATGCTATAAAAGACATTTCAGTGTTTTCTTTTGGTTAGGCTGAGAAAAGAAAGTGAGAAAGAAGCTTCAGGGATAATGTTCACATGAAGCAGTTTGACTTAAACTGTTGACTCAAAAATTGACTTTGCCAGGGATGGCAAAAATTACCTTCTCAAACACTTGGGCATGCAGGCACAGAGTCTGCTGCAGTGCTTCCTGTTTAAGCAGCCATTTCAGCAGGTAGTCAGTAGGCAATGGGATGGCAAGGATATAAGGAACACCACAAACTGCACATACAGCACATGTACATATTCCAGACAGGTCTGAAAAGAGGGCCATGTGTTTGTTCTCTGTTTTTTTGGGGTTTTTTTGAACCACTGTGTACACAATCCATCACAAAAGCAAAACACTAGCTTGCATTGTCCCAAAACCAAGCCACAGATACTAACGGACAGTTTTCAAGGATATTTGCAAATAAATGTATCAACCCAGCTCCATACACTGAGACATTTAATTAAATTACTTGATTTTTGTTATTTTTCATAACACAGGAAAAAAATTCTCCCTTTGGCAGAGAGTCCTTTCTCCTTAGATCTCAATCTCTGCCTAACAGGATTTTTATGCACATAAACCTTGAATTGTCTTGGCACACACAAATCACGATGGATTTGGCTTCCTGATGATAGGAGCTGCAGTAGCTTATTCCCATAAACCAGACATTTCAATGTGTGTAGAGCAGCCCTGTGACTGTGATTGGCATGTGGTTACTTTCAACCAGCTTGTTTTTCCCATGGCTGGCACATTGCCAAGAGAAGCATTTTAATATTAAGGTGGTTGTGGAAAAGCAGCAGATGCAATAGCTGAGAAACAAACAAACAAAAAAAATATTGCTTTATGAAGTGTTTTGGCTCATTTACCTGTAGTAATTAATTACTGATGACTAAGTGCCTGAGCTCAGGAAACACAGGTTGTTTGTCTTGCACAGTTTCATTTGTCCGGTTTGGGATGGATAGGATCCATTAAACCAACAGCCACATGTAAAGTAGGAAACTCACAGAAATAACTTTCTTCATATCAGCTAAATCAGGATCAGAATGCTTTAACTCTTTGGCCCTACCCTTGTGATTTATTTCTTAAGCCACTCTACGTAGGAGGATGAGGAACATCAGCTTCACTCAGGTTGATCAGAGGCACCCTACCTGATGCAGCCAGAGCCCAGTATTGTGCATAGCCTCACTATACAGTTTTGGGGTTTCTACCATGGGTGTCCTTTCATTGGGGCATTAGTGGTGTGGTTCCCCAGAACTTGCTCATCAACAAAAAGGCACAAACTATTACTATGGATTATCTACTTTAACATTTCACCAGGATCCATTCAGCTGCACAGTGGTAAGTTTTGAGTAGTTACATTGCATATATTTTCACTGCAGAGGTAGCAGAAGCTTAAAGCCAAGGGTGGATGCTTCTCCTTGGCTGGCCTCTCATCCACAAAGCAGGATTTTTCTCAAGCCCTCAGACTGCCCTTTCCATAAATCTTGAGGCTGAGACTTAGAATGAAATTATTGTCATTTAAGAAGTTTGCCCTATCCTCCTGAGTCATTAGGACTGCCAAGGTGAAGGTTCTTCATCCGCATCTTTTTCTCCAACGTTTTACCTTTCATTTGTGACAAGTTAAGAACTGAACTCCCTGCTGCCAGCCCACATTCGGCTTTTGCACACTGAATTGCTGTAGCAGAGCCTTGTGCTCAGGACCTGGTTTATCAAGTGTGACATGCTACTGACGGCTTCTTCTTGTGCCTGTGAATCTGGGTGTACTAGGGATACAAAAAATAATAAAGGATTGCTTGTCTTTGTGATGATTTTGGTTATAAGAATAAATTATTTCAGAGTAGATGAATGAGGAAATAGTATTTGCTACTTGTACCCTTCATAGGTGAATGATCTCTGAACTAAAATGAAATTATCATTTTTAAAAGGCAAGACATCAGCTTACAAGACCATTGAATAACACATATGTTGAATTTAAAAACATCTGACCTTTTTTGTGCAAGAAAAAAAAAAAAAGAAGAAATCCTTTATCATACTGGATTTATCATACTTTTATCTGCAGAAGGAATGCTGCTTCCAAGTTTATGGTAGTGAAGCTTCAGATGAACACAGACTTCAAAGTCCTGAGTAAAGAAAAGGGAATTGCATATGACCAGTTACAGCATGAGAGGGAATGAACAGCACATCTTGCATTTCTCTGTCTGAGAGGATGTAAAAACATCTGCAAATACTCTTACTGAAAGGTAAATCAACCATCTCCACTTGTCCTGATCAATGCATCAATTGCAAGAAACTGTCAGATGCCTTAAACCAGTAGCAGATTTTTAGTTAAGGCTCAGGAATGAGCCAAAAGTGAAAATTCAAGGCAAAGAGCAGCTGTAAGTTGTGTCATTTATCTCCTGAAAATGTGAAACTGAGGTTAAAGCCATGCCAAATCTGGTCCCAAAGGTTGTCCCAGGAGGGTGGCAGGTGACCCCTGAGACCCTGCACCAGGCAGACTGGGTCACTCATCAGACTTACAATGCTTGAGCGTGGTCCTCCCAGGCTTGAGCGTGGTCCTCCCAGGACAATTTGTGTTCGTGAGGGGCTTGGCACATATCCTGGCCTCTGAGGAAGGGACCTGCCAGTACACTCCTCTGAGCCACCTTTCTCCTGAAAAACAGGGAGTGAGGGAGAAGGGAGCAGTTATTTAATGTGTAGCCTGATTTGTGGATACTGTGTACATCCTTACTGGAGATCTGTGAGGGCTGCTGCCCTCTGCCCTGGGACCAAATGGGGCCTGACAGGAGACAGGTGCCACGGCAATACAGGGCAGTAGAGCACTAATAAATCCTGAGTCCCGTGAGCCCAGCTCCACCTGCTCTCGGGGAGTCTTTGTAGAGCACCACAGGATTTCCCCCGCCAGGAAGCTGCATTACAGAGCGGGACACCATCTCCCCTTTCCCTCTCATTCCTGGCCCTTTTCATCTTGTGGTTGCTATGCCACTGAAACAAAACGTTCCTCCTGACAGCAGCGCTGAGCAAAGCTCAGTTTCTGCAAGATCATCATTCCAGCTCTCGTCTCGTCCTCGGACTTCCCGTGGATCTCCCGGCGAGCACCGGCACTCAGAGCACACCGGCTCTCGGAGGAAGACAGAGAGCAGAAAGCAGACACTGCTTTCCAAGCGCCCCGCTGGCACCCTCAGATCCTCGGGCTCTTCATCTCAGCCCCAGGCTTCACCTGTGACCCGCAGCAGCGCCGCTTCTCTGGCTCCCCGCGCTCCCGGGCAGCAGCCCGGCCGGAACCCCGGAGCAGGGCGCTGTTCCCGGCCCTCGCCCGGGGCACAAGGCGGGACGTGGGAAGGCGGCGGAGCGCGGTGATCGTATCCCGCCGAGCAGCCTTCAGGGGAGCTGCGAGTGCTCAGGCATGAGCAGATGATTAAAAATAAGCTAACTCCGCCCCGGGGGATCGAAACAGTTAGAAAGAATTCCTATCTGGAAATGTAGAGGAATAATCAGTGAGTGATAAGCAGGCACGGAGTAAGTAGTGATAAGCCATGTGGGAAGCCACTGCCACCAGAAGCCATGCTGCTGGTTGCAGCTGTAGCTCTGCCTGTGCTCGTTCTCCTTCTGTAGCCACAGCAGTGTCAGAAAAGCAAAAGTGGAACTTACATCTTTCTTTGATTTGTTTCCTCTCTGTGAAAAGGGCTGCCACATGCTTGGCTCAATAAACCCACTTCAACCTCTGTATGGAGCAGTTCATGAAAACGCACATTAGAGGGAAAGCAGGCAAAAGTCATTAAGATTCACCCATGACCCTAAAGAGATCCCATGACCAAAGCTTTTCCTAGGAAATCTGTTACATGCCAAATGTTAAACCTCTGTCTGGTATAATCAGCTTCAAATCCAGGTAAAGACTTGGATAAATTGCATAAGCTGTAGGGCAAAAAATACAGTTAAATAGAAGCAAGAGAAAATGTTGGAAAGGTCTCAAAATTTTTTACTGGAATATGTTAACAAATGATGTATTTTTAATTCTTCAGCATCTCTTTTCAATTTAAAACAAAAACTGTATATACAAAAAGCCTGCAGACACTGACAGATGTTTTCCTTTTACATATTTATGTTTCTAAAAAGAAAACCACTATGGGAAACAGTGATCAAAACAACATTTTATTTTTGTCAGAAATCACTTTTTGTTCCACATTGGTTTCAAGCCTGTGCTTTCCTGAGTTCAGAGGAGTCCTCTGTGCCGAAGCAGTGCCACCTGACTGCAAGCAGTGCTGAGGATAACACATTTTCCTCTTCTGGAAATTTTTCCTGCTTAATAGAGGGAAAATCCATTGAAATGAGAATTTCCAGCAGAGGATCTAATAACTAAAGGCATTAGCATAAGTTTTTTCTGAACTGATCCAGTGCAGAGATCCAACAACTGAGGGCATTGCAGGCTGAATAAAAAAATGGTTTTACTGTTCTTTGTGTGGACAAGTAAGGCTGCAGTCTCAGAGCTGCATCTATCTCCTGCCATCCCGACAGGCAGCTTCCTGAGCAGTCTTATCTGTTTTACAGTGTTTCACATGCTCTTTGCACATATGAATTTCATCTCCCCTAGTATCTGCAGAGTTACTGAGTTTACATGTTGGACAGGCAAAACTTGATTCCCAACGCATCTGCAAACCCACTGCCTGCCTCCAATTCCCACACAGCTCTAGGGAAGGCACCTAGCTCCTCTAGCATTGTGACCTGCAAGTCACTCTTCAAACTTGTCACCTCAAAGTACCTTTTGACTTGTAGGCCATTTCTTGGGACACTACTCTTCAGTCTTGGGGGGGTGAGTCAACCCTCTAGTTGCTCCCTTCTGTTGGATAACTGCTGGGCTCAGAAAAATTGGAACATCTTCAAGAAAAAAGCAGGGGAAAAAAATCCATGTGGACGAACTGAATAATAAACAGCTGCAGCAGAAATGCCTGATTGGTTGCAACTCTAAGGTCCCCCAGTTCTGGAGCACCTGGCTGTGAATTGAAGGGGCCTATAGCTACCTCAGAGTCAGTTTTGGTCTTTGTTTTTTGGTGTTTTTTTTTTTTTTTTTTTTTTTTTTTTTTAAATTCTGTAAGAATATTAGGTAAGTAAGTTTGAGATGTCTTTGTGATGTTATTGCTCATCTGTAACAGTTCTTGCCACTTCACTGACTGTTTTTCTATATTTGTATAGTGTCTGGGGCTTTTTAGAGTGCTAGGTAGACTGCTCTGTGAAGAAGACAGGTTTCCCATGACAGAATGATACACAGAGGTGCAGAGCAAAGCTGCTGTAGTCCCCACCTCGCATCCATGCTCTTCATTGAGTTCACCCTCTTTCAGGTTTACATCCTTTGAAAAGGATGAGAAAATAATTGCTTCTCCTCCTTAATAATGGTTATCAACACCATTCTCATTCCAAATTCAAAACACAGCACTGTAACAGCTACTGAGAAGAAATTAACTCTACCCTAACTAAACCAGGACAGGAGCCCAGAAGAAACATCCCTAGGAAACAGGCATTTGCTACAGTCTGACTCAGCAGCAAAAGCAGAACGTTGGCAGAGCACCAGTTAAGACAAGCCATAAAAGTAAGGTTTGGTTGACTTCAAGTGCTGCTTCTTGCTCTGTATCTGGCTGGTGAATGGAGAATTCAATCTCTAGTATGGCCAAACCAGCACATTCTACACTGTGAAGCTGCTTGGGTAAACATCCTCCTGAAAAGAATTAAAAGTTTGCAATAAATTTCAATGTGGTCATGCATTTCCATTCTATTCTTTCTGGTCATTGGGTCAAAAGAAGTTTCAAATATTTTGGTGCGAAATTCTGAGATATATATTTGCAAATTATAGGGTCAGAAATTCCTAAGAACTTGTACAGTATGCAACCAATCAATTTCTTCAGATAAGCAGAGCATAATTCACTTACTGCATCCACTAAATCTGCTTCTGTCAAACTTGCCTAATTTTTAAGCTAAAGATTGCTTACCTCAAGTAATGTTTACTGCTCTTTGACACTGAGGGATGCACCAAAAAATGAGGGGTAATTACCATTATACAAAACTCCAATCAAATTCTCAAAATAGTTTGATCAAAAATAGGAATCATTTTCTCCAAGTACCACAAGATTAAATAATAATACCACTAGGTTGTCTTCTAATTGCATTCTTCTTCTTTGAACAATTAGATGCACTTACGTTTTCAAGCACTTCTCTGCCAACATGAGGATTAGAAATTAATGCTTTACTTTTTAAATGCAATTAAGACAAGCAAACAAACAATCTCAGCTTCAGTTGGCATAAATCAATCAGACTGGTGGAATTACAGTCTATGCTGAACTGTTTCAGTTAATAATCACAGGTTCTTTCCATACATCTTTTTGCTACTTCATTTATCTCACATGCTGCTTCTTTCCCAGTAATGAATTCTAAAGAATCAAGATAGGAGATGTTGCAAAGCAACATGTTTTCCCTCGGACAGCCTGAACCCTTTGTCTGATGCAGCTGCAGGCTAAAACGTTTGTCCCTGCAAGAGGCCTTCTCTTAGTGTCTATAACTACTTGTAGTAAACATTCTCAAAACCTTAAACAATTAACTTAGGATCTCACTGTGGTCTTGCAACACACCACAACTGATAGCAGTGAAACAGCAGTGCCATAAGACCTCAGGTTAGGTCAAAATTAGCCCCACAGGCTTCAGTGACCTGATGTGCATCTACATGGGGCAACCAACACAACCATTTCTGCCTTTCTGCTAATTCTGCCTTGGTTTTGGTTGTCTTGCTCTTCTTGCTACTTTTCTTTTATGGGTCACTTGGGAGGTCAAGGGTGGGAGAGCAATGCTGGATCCCAGCCTGGGAAAGCTGCAGTTCTTTTTGTGTTTACCTGTTTGGACTCACTGATTCTCTGCAGGCTTTGAGGATTCTGTGCGCTCTTTTCTTGCTGGAATCCAGACCTGTTCCTTCTTCTCTAAGAAAACAGACCAGCCCAGACCCAAAATTGAAAGAACTGAAGATAAATCAAAGAGTCACAGATTTTTTTTTGGCCTTGGCACTCTGCTTTCCCCCCATTTTAGGGAGCTTGTTCTTGTTTTCCTTTCTCTATCAACTTTGTTGTGGGAGGAACAAGTCTAAGTGGTGTAAGCAGACTCCTTACAAGGTTTGATTTCTCAACTTGATAGTCCTATAACATAACTTTAATGCTCACAAAATTTTATGGCCACTAGTAGTGTAACTGTCTCTTCATGCCTGGTTGCCAGAATAGCAAAGTGCTAAGTGAAAGGTCTATTTAACATTAGCCATAATCCCTTTTAAACTGAGTGCTTCAACTTGTAATTTCCTGCCCTAAACTACTGGTGTGTCTTTTTGTTTTAACTTCTATGTTGAAAATACTTCATTTCAGATATTTTAACACAGTAATGTTTCTACATAAGTTTAAAAATTCCAATTATAATATAATTTTAGAGTCCAAAACTACTTTATGGGTTGGGTCACTGCATCTTTATTTTTTTCCTCTTCTTCTTTTTTTTTTTTAATAAAAAGCAAATTCCAGTTGTGAATTCATGAGCTGTAATAGAAAGAATATGCATATCTCGGCTCAATAGACTACAAGTACAATTTACAGTTTATGAAGGGGAATTCTTTCCATAGATTTTTTTTTTTCTAGCTCACCAGACAGAAGCAATTTTCTGGTTTATTCTTTTCAGAGGTTCTGTTTCAGCAATAGACCAGGTTCCCCTCACTGCCACCCAAGGATCGCAAAATGCTGGCAACCCTTCAGCTTTTCAAATGTGCAGCACATTCCAGTGTAGAATTGATGGTATTTAGGGGAAGAGCACGGAGGAGAAATAAAAATCAAGAAACAGGAGAGATGATGACCCTCACTTCATGGTACTGCCAGCCAGAGTAAACAGTATCTGTTCTACTGGGGTGTTTCATGTGCGGAGTGTGGTCTAGAGAGAACCTAGAAATTCTCTGTCTCTGAGGGTAAATATGACCCTTTGATGTCACCCTTCCACCCAACACTGTGCATGGGCTACAACAGAGGGAAAGGGAAAGCTAGGACTTTTCTAGAAGACGGCCCTGGGTGAAGACTGAGGTCCTGGAGTGGCTAGTACCTCCCACACCTCTTCTCCTTTCACCATCTGTGTTGGTGCATAAAGGCCACAATGGGGTTGGTCAAAAGAACCCAGATGGGGTTTGACGTGTGATGAATTGACAACATCACACTGAAAGGACCTGAACAAGGCACTGATGATGACGTTTTTCACTCTTGCCCTCTGGAGAACCTCAATCTTTCTCAAATAGCACAGAAAGCAACCTCTTAAAGCAGCAGAGGAATATAATAAATGCAACTGCAATACAGCATCTGTGGAGAAACATGTAAGAGTACTTTGAGGAAAAAAATAAAGACAAAGAAAAAAGGTTAAAACTTTATATTTGCATAAATAAAACATAATCATTCATGCTAGATTTAGCCATGCCAGTATTAAAATCCATTTCTTGTCCAAAACATAATATTTTGTCTGTTTCACAAGTTCAGAAGTGAATTCTCAAGAGATTTAAACCATGATTTTTTTGTCTTACATAGAACAGAAACATTCAAGTATTTATATATTCTTCTATTCCAAATCTTCTTACCTTTGCAACATATCTGAGTTTCCTCTGCTTTTTTGGTTGCATGGTGAGAACAATACAATTTATATGTATTGGTCTGTAAGTCTGTCCTCTGTCAGTATTACAGTAGTATTTCATTATTCAAATGTTTTAAGATAAAATGCATCAGTGCAGAAAGATTAAGAAAGCAGAAAACATTTAAAGTGGCTTCATGAATTCTGCATCTCTTCAGAAGTTTTTCATTAAAATTTCTGACCACAAAAGATGCCCTGTGGTTCAGGCTGAGAAATCATCCATCTGTTGTCTGGCCAACAGAAGATATGTACAGGTGCTTTGGGGGAAAGAGTATAAAACAAGCCATATGAGAAGTGAATGCTGGTATCCTCCTCCTACCCATACCCTCTGCACAGTACTCTACACTGTATTTCATCTATAATTTCATTCCTCTGTTGCCCCATACTGTGATATCATGCTCCAGTTTCTTACTATATTGTGGAAGGTTTAAACTTGACGTTATTCCCATGTGCAATAGTTGAGTAATGTTATGTTTGAGATTCTTCAGAATTCATGGCACCTTCAGTATCTAGTCCTGGTGATCTGTAAGGTTTGTCCTTCTTCACCAAAAAGCCTGAGATGAAAATAGCTCCAAGAAATTATGTTATGGTTTGCATAGTAGCCTGACCTGAAAAATATATGGGGTTTTCTGCTTTGACAAAGATTTTCTTATTATTTATGTCTAAGACATTCTCCAGTCAATGAAAGGAAAAGGTATCATGTCTTTTTCTGGGATCCTCCCTTCCTTCAGGCTGCGCCTCAATGCACAGACAGCGTCACCCAGCAAGCAGCTGGCTGCAAGGGATGCACAGCAGCAGTTCATTTATGGGCCCCTCACTGTGTCTGGCCAGCCTTCTCTCCATGGCTGTTAGTGCCTCAGGAGGAAAACAGTTTAATGACTTTCTCTATTCTAATCTAATTGCTTTTGTTTTGTGGCTACAATGTACGCCAGACAGAGAGTCAGCCATTTAGCATTACACCCCTAAAAATCTGTATATAATCTATACACACTGCCACTCCAGCCTCAGCATTATCTGTAAATGTCAATTGAGTCTGAGTCCATCGAGGTCTGGTACTGGTGCTTCCCCACAGGTGTCTCACAGCTGATTGGGTACTGAAGGAATCTTGCAACATCCTGTCAGAAAAAACATGATCTAGGCATGTTTTATGGAGTATTTAAGGTAGGAGACATTAAAAAAATGAGGACGTTAAGGAGCAGGAGAAAAAAACACTTCATTTTTAAATCACAAAGGGAAAGGGAATATTCTGGTGGAGCTGAACTATGCATTCTGATGCAATAAATTTCCATTTCTTAGCAGTTAAGCCTGGATTCCCACCTTCCATTACTGTGATTCCTAAAAAGCAAGAGGAAGTAATTACCTCATAGATATGAATTTAAGTGAGGCTAGATGAGTCATTAGAAATATCATGAGAGAGCCCTCCTGGAGTGATAAGTCTGAATTAGATGGATTAACAGGATCTTTCTAGCTCCAGCTTCCATGCCTTAACTAAGATTTTCTATAATTTACTGAGAGTGCTAATTCACAACTTTTCCCCACATGCACACTCTTCTTTGGAAAATCTAATATTGGCTGTGTCAGGAGAAGGGATGCAGGTTTTCCTGAGTCTTTGTCCTCATTCAGGTTCATTCACTCCCTCTTCCTCAGAGGTGTGCAGTGCAGTCTGTAGCTTGATGATAGATGACAAATATGTATAATTTTGAACAACACAGGGGAGCTCATTCTGGACTTTTCTCAGCTCTTTTCTGTATTTTCCTCAGCTTCCTTATCATTCCCAGTCCACAATAATTTGCCTTTTTTTTTTTACTGCCCTGAAAACCCCCTTACTCAGGAAGAAGAAATAATTCACAGCTGGTATGTTCCTTAGTGCCTTTGCCAATCAAAACATAGAGCTTGCCTTTTACTGGCAACATGGTTATCTGATTCAAGCCGCTTGGCTCTCCTGTTAGCTCTCTGGCATGTAAAGGAAAATTCACACCAATGAAGAAGAGAACCATCAAGTCATTAAATATATTTATTTGAATATTTTAAGTCTTTGGCTGCAGAGAAGTGTCTAGGGAGAGCCCCATATTTAATAGGGGGATTTACTGAGAACACACCCACAGACAGGACTTTTGCAATTTGCTGACACCTTTGCTGAACACCCTTCTGTAAAAGAAAGGGGAAGCTCTGGATTGCAAGGGACACTAAAAGATAAAACCAATCCTTTCTAAGGCGGGACTGCAAGGTGTTACTGGCAGAACAGGAAATCCAGTTCCCAATGACACCACATGGGGTTATGAGGAAATTTTTCCTGTGTTAGTCAGACAGACTACAGGTAATAAGCTGGAAGTCAAATACAGTGATCCAGGGCTTGACTGGAGGTAGCATGTGACCTGTCATGTCTCACACACCAAGCACTTTCAGACATAAACAATCCCTCCTCTTTGGGATCTTTGGGCTTGAGCTGAATCTTGCCTGTTTTCAAAGAGACTGTGATTGGAGCACAAGCTCAGCAGCTGAAAGACCACTTGCCCAGAGTGTTCAAAGGGTTATAGCACAAACTAGGAGCTCTACTTGTCACAGGTGCTCCTGATAACATGGTCCCTCCTCATTCCTCATCCTTCCAGTAACTGCCATGAGGCAGCATCCCTTATGTGCCCTCTTATGACATTCTTTCCTGTCATGAAACAGAAGAAATCTTACTGGTTAAACTTTACAGATAAATGAAATAAGGATGAGAAAGACAAAAATCAAGATCATTCACTAGACATGCAGAGCAAAGAAAACATTCTTTCTTTTCTTTTTCCAAATGAAATCTACTGTACCATAAGAATTTTTGCAACATTAAAAGGAGAAGTTAAATAAAATCAAAACCCAGACAGGAAATAAAGTAAAGGAATGATTTTTGATCCTTCCAAAATATTTCACTTTGAATGAGGTTTTAAACACAAAAGGGTAGGCAAAACCCCAATAATTTTACAGTCGTAATTTTTTAGCAAATCAAATGGACGAAACTCCTAAAAATAATATTTTCCTGAGGGATGATCAAAGAGATCAGTCAAATACCTGGAAAAGGAGGTAGTTTATTAAGAATTGGAAAGTCCTCTTAGGAAGACTTCACAGGATTGTCTAGATGAGAAAGAACAGTACTGGGATGACAAAATCCTTTCTTTTTCCTTCTGTGCACAGGTAAGTTCTTAGGGAAAATGTGTTTCTTCTATGACAATGTTGTAAATTTGTCTATACAAATCTGAACTGACAGATGAGTGACAGATGAGTGACAGCTGTCAAGGTTCAAATCCATTTTCCTGATAAACCTTATTAATCACAAGAAAAAAAAGGCTAACAGGAGTGACCCATTTGCTAAAACAATATATCACGATTGGTTGAAATGCTCAGCTGTTCTTAGAAAATTAATCCTGATTTTCTAAGAAAATATGCAAGATGTTGGTCACTGGCACCACTGAGTTCCTTGTCTCTGAGCTGACATTGCCCACAGGAATTGTCAGTTTTGTGTTAGACTAACTGGTCAAAAAAAACCTCCTAAACACTCCCTATGTTCAAGGATTTATTGCCCACACACTCTTTCATATTTATAAGGCCATCTGTATACTAATGCAAATAACGCCTTTTGAAAATTAAGTCAAAAAGTAAAATATCCCTAACTCAACAGAAGAATTTTTTTTAATTTGTTTTATCCTTGGCCAAGATTTAGCCTTTAGCAGGCCATCAAATAAGTATGTAAGTTAAATAAGTGTTTAGGATCTACCTATTTTCTTCATCATTAAAAGGCAAAACATATTAAATTTGGAAATATTTCCCCATGGCCTAAAACAGCTCATCAATCACAGGCTTGTGTTTGTGTTGACATCTTTTTCTTTTCCCTCCAAAGAAAGGAAGCTGGCTAAGCAGAACATCTGCCTGGAGCCAATCTTTTCCCTGAAGGAATCTGGTGCTTATTTGAGTGAAATTAAACTACCAGTTTCCAGTAAATATTTGTGAGAGGGGGATAGGAATAAAGGCGTTAAAAGTAATTGCTTGGTCAATTTAAACACTTCCACAAGCAGCACTTGTCTTTCTCCAAAATGGCTATAATAATAACAACTTTGGGCCCTTTGATAGTAAATCTTTCTCTTTGATGCCTCACAATTCAGTCTAGGGCTATAGATATGTTTACTACATGTTCAACATATGCCATGAAAAATTCCTTCCCTGCATCCCTGAAAAGAATTTTCAAACACTGAGGGACCCAGCTTGAAGAAAATGAGAAAAATAGACAGGAGGGAGACATATTTGTGCTGTGTCTGTTACCCACTGCGCATGAAAGAGAAGTAAACTCCATTGGAGAAGGGAAAGGAAGGATTAGGATAGTCTGTATAACAGCATCTAGCTGCTTTGAAGGACCAAACCCTGCTTTGTGACTTAGAATCCTAAACTTTAGTGTATTCTTCTATAGTGTGTTTTTAGAGTTAATAAAAAATATAAAGTATAAGATTTAGATAAGTACAAATGAGGGATACCCTCCATTTTTGTGCAGGAAAATTAAAAATCTTTTTCATTTGCCTCCTTTGAGAAAAGATAGGAAGTATTTGCAGGTAGCACTGAGCACAGGTGAGACACATAGAGAAAAAACAGAGGATCACTCACAAACTGCTTTTGCCAGTTACCGCCACAGTCTCTAAATATCTGCTTGTGAGCAATGCAATGCTCCCAAAGCCTTGGTCATACTGAGCTTCCCAACACCCACCTCATCCCCAGGCCTCCTAGGGCTGATTCTGGCCATGGGTATGCCTGCAAGCAAGTTCAGTTTGGCAGTTAAAAGCATGTGGGAAACATGGGGCTGTGCTTCAAGGTTCTCTTGGCTGGGACAAAGTGAAGACCATTTCTCTTCATCTGAATTCAGGTTCCATGTGAGCCATCCTCCTGTTGGCCCAGGCTGGGAAGTTTGAAGGTTCTGTGTCTGATACTACACTCTCCCCATCCAACCTATCAAAGTGGTTCATGTGTCACTGCCTCCCTCCTTTTTTCTTTTTCTCAAATCTGTTCCCTTGCTCCATTTGCTTTCTCTCAGTCTCTGGCTATGGTCATGGGTTGCAGGCCCACTCACAACCACTGGTTTAGTTTCAGCACAGAGAGCTGAGGATTGACAGGGAATGAAGAGAGGCAAAGATGTTCTCTGCTGCTGCTGTCAGCAGTCTGGTCCATGCTTTCTTCTCACTCTGCCCTGCCATTGTCACCTCCATTCCCCCAGGCCTTGTCCTGCAAATCCACTCCTATGCAATGACTGTCATGGAGCTGAAATAACATTCAGGCTTTCACTCTCAAAGTGAGGGTCCCATGAACATCTTTCACACTCTGAAATGGTCATTAAGAGTCCCAGTGAGAGCTTTACCTCACGCTTGGTGTCGGAGACAAGGTCTCAGCTGCAATTGGATGCCAGAAAAACCTTCTTGAGGGGCAGGGAGGGAAGGCTGTGTGACAGCACTGTAATGAAAATATGAAAAGATGTGATGTAATGATTTTGAAGTCTCTAATGCATCAGAATGCAAAGCATATGTTGAAGAAGTTTCAAATTAAAAAAATCTTAAGGATATTTAGTACTTAAAAAAAAGTTGATTTGTTTTCTCTAGACAAAAAAAAAAATGGTTTTCCTACTGCCATCAGTGAAGAACATGTTAATGAAAACAAATTTCCCATGGACTTTTGATGTCATCTGAAAGTAAGATGAGAAATTGCTGTTCCTGTTTAGATTTTGGTTTTCATGACACAAGATGTCACTTGCAATGATGTCATACCATCAACTTGCATGGCCTATATTTATCCAGCACTCATATCCTTACTGGGTTGTAAAATTTGATTAATTCCTTCTGCATCCCGCACAAAAATGTCAGCACCACTTGCCCCATGAGAACACACTGATGATTTCCTGCACATTGTTTATACTTCTGTAAATGAAATGCAATTCCCCACCTTATTTGTCCAATTGTCCACCAAGGTATTGAATAGTAATTTCATGTACTTAATACAATATTTACCATATTCCGGAATATCTTATCTAATGCTTATGTTTCAATGAACTGAAATTACAATATATATTTAATCACAAGCAGTGATGATCACCATTGCAATGGACAGCAGCAAATTAACCCCATGTAATGCCTTATAATGAGGAAAATATTTGGTAAGCAATGTAAAATTGAAGTTAAGTCAGCTTTCAAAAAGACATTTTTAAGTAAATCATATAACTAGTAGCATAAAAGCTAAGAAAATCTGATAAAATATACTTTGGAAAAAAAAAATTACCTTATTTCCCCACAGCTGTAATTTTTTTATTCTTACCAACTATTTTTAATGGCTCTGGAAAATATTTCCCTTCTGTTTATTTGTATCCTCAACTGTAAACCAGAATTGCTAATGATATCAGGATAGACTTTGGAACAAAGCTCATTAAATATTGTTAGCCTAACTCTGCAGTCCCTAAATGGCTAAGTTTCTTTTAAAATTAATGTCAGGTTGCTCTATAAGAGAACTTAGCATTATTATTTTACTGCTCTGTGCTTCATTGTTCTAGACATCATGAAGCATAGTGCACTAACAAATGGTGAAAAACTTGCATGAGGAGCAAGTTCCTGGAAAGCCACAAAAATACTGCTAGCAAAGCATAACTATGCAACTCTAATAATCATTATAATGATGGGTATTGGTTAGAAATTTTGAGTTATCATTTTTATTTCTAGGTTTAGCACACATGCAATGAAGAGTAATTTCTTTCCTTCTTAAAGGAATTACGTAACAAAAACATTACAAAAACAAAAGTAAGAAAGAAATGCTATGATTTAACTAAAACAGTCCTTCACTGCACCATAGTACAAAATGGATAGGTGAGACTGGCCCTGCACAGTGCTGTTAGAGGTTGAAAATACGGAAGTATGAAGGGCATGGATATCTCTTTACCTGGAGTGCTCACAGCTGGCAGCTTACCTCCTCTAGTGAAGCAGAAACAGCGCTTTTGTTAAGTTTCTGGAGATAAGATGCAGACATTTACACAAACAGCCCATGCAATGCCTTAGATAGGATAAACTTTAAAATCAGATAGTCCTGATGTGTCAAGGTTTAAACTATTTGGATGCTATTTAGGCCTGGAGAATCTGGGCTACTTTAGCCAGCCATAACTTCTATGATAAGCAGTGCATAATAAGAAACCAGAATTATTTATAAGAATAACAACTTGAAGCTTGTTTTATTTGATGATGCTTCTTTAAAATGGCAGGTTTTCATGATTTAAATAATTATAAGTATTTCAGGTAAAGAAATTACAGGACCTTCTTATTCAAATATTAGTCCTGGAACTTATGTTCTAAAATGAGGATGGGTTGAAAGCATCTCTAATCTAAAGGGGACTTGTCAGTTCCTGGCATTGCACTTCGAAAACTAATTCTAAACCAAAGGAATTTGTACCCCCATTCATAAACTAAATTTCCATGTATGATTGCACAACTCTGGAATTCCTGAAGGTCAGACTTTGAGTTACACAGAAACATTAGTTTCTGAGTCACAATCTTTGTTGACTGTGAGGTATTGCAGTGTCACAAAATGTCATATCATAATTAGACTTGGTTTATCTCAATATACTCTTTTCTATGTAAATGTCTAAAGAATCAATGGACACAGGAATCCATGCCAGTTTTGATAAGAAAATCTTCTATTTTAGAATATTGGCTTTTCAAGTTATTAGTTGTCATATATACCACTACTAAACAGAGAAATGCTTCAGTGATTTGTGTATTAAATTTTATCTGGCAAACAGTGTTGTTTTGTCTGCATTGTCCTTCATATTCTACTGATTAATTAACATTAATTGGATAATAAAAAAAAAAGGTGTGGGGTTGTTTCTAGAAATTACGTTTGCCATGGAATATGGCTGATTCAATGGGTCTGCTATGCAGTAAAATAATCTCACAAATCTACACCAAACTAATCCTTAAAAGCAATCTTCAAACAAGGATAATTTAAAGATAAAATCCTTAAAATTACATAATCCTTAAACTAAAGTCAAGGAAGATGGGTAACTTTCTGGTTAATCATTTGAGCTTCTGATTAGTTCAAAACTACCATAGATGCTGCTTTATAGTATAAGCCATGATGGATTTCAAGCCCTGTTGGAAATAAATAAAGGTTTATTCTGAAATGTCCTACTGACATAAATGGTTCAAGGTACAAGAGAGGAATTTAGCATCCAATATTTTTCCAAGTAAAAGTTTTTGGAAAATGATCCAGAGTTGGTAAAGGCATTTCATGTTCTTCCACTGACTTCATAGAAGATTGAATCAGCTTTTAAGAGCATCATAGAGGTCCTCAGAGCTAAGATTTCTTTCAGCTGAAAAATAACAGATTGTGGATTTTAAAGCCTACAATAATTTGACTCTGCTGGGATTTTTTAAATATAAAAATAGGAAAATGCTATTAATAAATATTTGCTTTTGCATCATATTTTCACATCATGTCAGCTTCCTATAATTCTTTTCACTTGAAAATTTTGAACTGATAGAAATATATTAATCAATATTAAAAGAATAAACAATACAGAATTCCACTGTCTGAACTGGAGTCAAACATCTGTTTGCAAAAATGGAGAGAAAGAGTTGTAAGTAATTTTATTTCTAGTTCTTGAACAAATGTCTATCACATTTTTGACATTGACATTACAATTTTGGACAGGTTCAGGGTTATGGTTATATAAGTATGTTAAAAGAAAAGAAAATGCCCACTCTGCTATAAAGGCTGTAGACAGGTTGAAAAATTGCATGGAAAGTTGCCAAATAATAAAATCTTGGACCTTTTCTGGTTTGCAAGCTCATATAGAATGTTAATTGATTTTTATCTGTTTGGAACTATTTTAGTTATTATTGGTTTTAATGGTCACGTTATTATATGGATCAATTTAGCAGTACCAAAAGCCACTTGTGTGTTTGTGCACAGAACACTTATTTGACCTCACTTCCAAAGATCTCCTTCAAGGAAGACACTAATGAAAGCTGTCATATTATGCAGGTACCCCACAGCTGGACCTGGTGGGAAAAGAAAGAGAATTTCCAGGGCCTGTGGCACTAGGATCACCAGCAATGCCAGGGCCCCCAGGCACTCTGCCATGGACATAGGTGCTTGCAAGCCCACAGAGTTTCCCACTAGCTGTAAAAGCCACATTTGGAAAAAACATCTCTCTCCTTTTGACCAACTGCTTAAAATAATGATAAGCCACAAGAGAAAGTTTTCAAGAGGAAACTTCTCCCAAGAGTAATAAAGTTTTAGCAGAATGAGTGAAAAAACCCAGGTTTAAAGACCCAGAAAAACGCATTTGATCCATCCCTTCAAACTTAGAAAATATGACATTTTCATCTTTACCTGTCCATGTATTTTTTCTTGTACATCACAATCTGCCTGATCTCTGACCTGTGGTTTCAGGAAAATTGATTTAATAAATAACAAAGTATGTGATTTAGTGGTTTTGGGGTGGTCTTGGTTTGTTTGGATTTTTTAGAAGTGATTTCTTCTGTCAAGACATCAATGACTATTTGAAGGATCTGTTTTCAAAATTCTTTAGGAAATCTAAGACTTCCAAGATAATGGATCCCCATGTCTGTCTTTTCTTCCCAGAAATTAAGATACTGGTAAGGACTGATATGAAAATTATTGATTAGCCAGCAATAGCAGAATCAAATGATGCTGTCATAGAAGCCGTATGGGACACATAAAGGTGAGAAAATAATATTTAATAATCATGTGCCACTGCAGTTTCCCTCCAAACAACTTTCTGAGTGAGCTGGCTCACTAGAAGGGAATTCAAAAAGACTGAGCAGAGGTTTCCAAAAAAAAAACTTGCCACTGCCAATGGAAAACCCGGATGGTGGGAGCTTCCCCTGGCTTAACCTCTCTGGGCGTACTCCATCAAAGAGTATCTCCGGATACCAGAACTTCCTGTGTAACTTCACCATGTAAAATCCCACTCACTACAAAGTGCCTCTTCTGATTTCCCTGGAGTTACTGCAGATTTTAAAAAATGCAAATGCTAGGAGAAGCCATCTGAGCCTACTGGCATGGTGCTTCACAGAGATGATTTTGTGGTTTAAGATGTTTGTTCCAGGAGGGGAATGTGTATGAAAAATTATTTAGCATTTTAATCTCCTAAGTAATTTTCATGAGATTATTGATTGCTATGTCTCACTGAGCATTGTAAAAACAAAAAACAACACCAGAAGAAAATGGAAATTGCCCTCAGGAAACATAATGCAGACCCAGGGATGATTAGAAAATAACAGCTGGGTTCTAATATCTGTCAAAAGCAAGTGAAATCCAAGTAACAGGTGATTCTTTGGTCTTCCAGCAAATGTAAATGTGAAGTGTTGAGTCAGAGAAAAGAAAATAGAAACACATATTCTGCCGCCTCATCTGTAATAAGTTAGATTAGCAGCCTAAATCATTAAATAACTCAACATGATGAGAATTTATGCAATGGGTAGTTGAAGTGGGTCTTGAACAGTCACTGCACCAAATAATGTGTTTTGAGCTGGAACAAAACAAACTGTTCTCAAGCTATTTCTTATGTTCACCTGCCACAATTTCCTGTTCTCTTTTCCCCTCTCCAGGCAAGCTTCCCAATAAATTCCTTGCATAAATGTGGATACTAGTGGTAGAATTCTGTCTATCAAATACAATCTAAGTTACAACCTTCACTTCAAAGTAACTGTGATTTTCTCCTGGAAGTGATGTTTGGATTACTGCTGGTTTGCATTTTTGGGTTGATCTGAGATGGTTGCTCCTTCTTTTTTATGCCAGGGAAAATATTTGCATTAAAAATTTCTTTCATTTTTATTGAAAGTGCATCCTGCATTATTGCTTCCTAAAGTAGGTTTTAACATCTTTGCATAGGCAGTTGAAAAAGTGCACTAGCAAACAGAGCTGCAGAAAACCAGACTGGCAATGCAGAATTTTGACCCATGATAATACACACAGCAGGTCACTGTGCAGATGCTTTGATTTACCGAGCTGAACTGAATGGGGCAAGAAAACACCACACGTTCACAAGGCAATTATTTGTGCCTGACTGATTCCAGCTGACTGCAAAGTGCCTTTGTCAAGCTCTCTGTCAAGGCTGAGTACTAGTGCTGAAAAATAAAGGATAGTATGTGAATAATTACAAGACACTTGGTTAAGAAGAATAAACACAGAAATAAGAGATGAAAACTCCTAATTCCCATTTGACCTTGGATTTCCATAATTTTTGCCAGATTTCTTCTCTCTGGGCTTTTATTTTTCTATTTGCAATGGTGAGGAAACAATTTCCACCTTTTCTTTTCCCCTAGTTTGATGCTTGTATCACACTTGGGAGGCATACTTGTTTGCTTCATCCTTTTCTTTTCCTAATAAATCTTGTGCTCAGCCACACTGTGCAGTCTAGAATTTTTGAGTACCTTCTTGCTGTAACACCAAACACACAGAGAAGACATCGGACAGTCCCCAGAATCTGGCCCAAATTTGGTAATAACATCAGCTCTCCAAAACCAACTGAGCTGCGTGGGAGGCAGCCTGAACTGCAAAGCTGGACAAAATGAATGGGCCACTTCTCATAGGGAGTCCCAATTTCTGTGCCTGGGAGGATGCCATGAGAACTCCTCAAGGAGATTGGTGCCTCTACTTTTCACAGGCCTTATAAAGACGTGATGGTGACAGCATGCATCTTAAAAATCTTACAAATGCTCTTACCTGGCTGCATGTCTGACTGTGTGCATATATGGCAAGAGAGAGGTCTTTCTGAGGCACTAATTTTCTTAAGCACATGTAGCAGAAATCTACCAGGAAATGTACAGTCTAACATTAAGATTGTGTCTTTGTGAGCTTCGCACACACTTGTAGCAGAGGGAGAACAATCTTAAAAACTAACTAGGATTCCATTGCAAAACACATCAATGGAAAAATCCTATGTGAACTTCTGACAACCTTCTAAAGCAACCATAACATGTCAGATATTAGGGGACTTGAACTGAAGCAGAATGGTTCATCTTAGCTCCACCATTTCCTAAATTTTGCATGCTTGGCTTGGCAGTCTTACTGTTTCTAATGAAGTTTTCTCATTTGAAATAAATTGTTTGCTTAGATAATGTTATCTAGAGGATTCACAGCAACAGAGCCATCATCCGTGCCTGCACGCAACATGTTGCCACAAGTGCTAATAACAGGCAGCCCTCACTGCCTTAGACTCTTACCTAAAGGTCAGAACAGAAGGAAGAGCATTGTAATGGTCTTGCTGGCTGAAGCCAGATTTTATACTTTGCAGCTTCATTAGCTAGAATTACATCACAGGATACAAACAAAGCCTGAATTGATCCTACTTGACTGAATTCTAAATGATTGGAAAATGACTGCTTTGGTTTTGCTTTGGTTTTGCTAAGGAGCAGCAATAATGACATAAGAAAGTTATGGGTTTTATGAAGATTTATGTCTTTATAGCACTTCTTTTCAGTTTATGTATTTCAGATGTGGCCATGGGACTTGAAAAATGAAGACCCTTTTGCAAGAGGTTTTTTCAAGCAAACCAAAACAATATATTGATTTTTCAGTGTGTAATTTTAAATTTCTTTCATTTCACTTAAAGAATCTTGCCTTATCTCAAGCACAGAAACCTCACCATATTTTGGAAGGTAGTTTCATTGCACTGATAATTACCAGTTATCAAAACATCCTCATCCATCCCCCTCCTGAAAGAGAGTTCAGTACAAAGGGTTGGTAATCTGCCCTTGTGGACTTTTCTTCAGTGTACTTTTGAGGAATTCATTTCCCTTCACTGATTTTAGACTTCTCCAGAAATACTCATAAGGATACACTTACCAAAAATGTCTCCAGAAGACCAAAGAAACCAGTTATTCCTTATTCCAAGGAGGTAGAGAAAATATGATATCTCAGTCTCTTCCATTCCCTGCCATATTACAGCAGGCAGATTCTGATCACACAAAGTGAAAACAATGTCCTGAAACCAGTTTTATTAAACACAATGACTGGGATGTTCACTTGCAGATAGTAATCTAAATACACAGGTCTGACCACAAAAGGGAAAAAAAAAAAAACCACCTCTTTTGACAACACTCATTGTCAGATTAAATCCCATATTTTTCTCTCAAAGCAAAGAATAATTTATTTTGGAATTCAAGAAGCAATACTTCCCAACCACTTGACATGGCAGAGGGTGGTTTGGTAAGAATAAGGCATTAAGGAGCTCTTCCATTGCCAAGGTGAATGAGCTTTCACGTGCTGGGATTTGAAGTTCTACATTTTCTTTGCTGGTCTCTCTTAAAATATGTTTTGATTGAACAGGATGAAAAGAAGGATCCAAATGTAATTTTGTCATGTCCTCTGGGTGTGTTATGAGTGGTGTGTTATGAGTACTGTAGGGTTTGTTAATGGAAAATTAAAGTTACCTCCTGTATTAAACTTTCCTTCTTTTTCTATTTGAGATTTGTCCATCTCCAGAGCATTACTCAATTAGCCAGACAAGTCTAAGCAGATTAAATAAGAATCTGAGTCCACAAATCTGACTCTGACTTACCAAGTATGTGTCCAAAAATACTGAAGAGTGGGAGTAACACATCAGTAGGGGTTCACACGAGGATGAAGGAATAGTCTTTGCTTGTAGAGTAATTTTGATTAAAAAGCAGATTATAAATTTCCGACTGATTATATTAATTATTTTGGCCCTCTTTTTCAGCGCTCTTCTGGTATTATAATTCAATTACATGCATTACCAGAGCCTCTTTCAGTGGCATTTGGCTGTCTGTTTGTCAATATGCATTTGCAGCAAAGAACTCTTGAAAGGTTTAGGGACTGGATTTGCTTCAAGCAACCATCCAAACAGCTGAAAGATTATCCAATTTTCCTGCATAGTCCATTTCTTGAAAAAGAGAAAAATACATTGGAAATTTCACAGAGACAACCCTTAGCTGAGATTTCTACCACTTCTGATTCTACTCTCAAATGAAAAATTGGAGAAAGAAACATCCATGTCAAACACAGCAGAATATAAAGTTTGTTTCTTTTTCTGTAATTAATTCGAGTGAATGAACTCATTTTCAGTACTGAAGACATGAGCAGATGAAACAGAAAAAAACAACTGTAAGAATGAGGCTGAGCTTTTTGCTGTTTTTCCCCCACTGACAGCAAAGAAGCTTTGCCTCATAAAGACTACTCTACTAAACCATTTCCTGATAGAGAAGTCTCTGGCCACCACTTCCCCTCCTCCTCCCTCCATATGTGATTCTTCTGTGTTCCCTATCCCTGCTTAGAATCTCCTTTCCACTTTCTGAATGTACCTCAAAACCCTGATTACCAAACATCTCCTTTCACTCCACTGCATAGATAGCAGATGGGCCTTTGGACGTCATAATGCTGACATCCAGGTATCCTGCTGATCTCCTTTATTTCTGTCCAGCCTCTCTATAACCTATCATCTACAGCCATTTGTTTTTTTAAAAAAATATTCGTGTGGTATCCTTTTTTTTAGGTTTGTGACTGGGATGAAAAAAAATCCTTGGCTGTTTATTTATAAGAAACATTTCTCCTGAGCTGCTCTGTAATGCTCTGCAGGATATTAACCATGTATCCCTTCTGTGACTTTCTGCAAAGCCCATGGAAACAAAGAATGGGGTGAACAAAGTCTGCACCTCACCCTCTGTCACTCTGTACTCTGCATCTTCTTAGGAAATCATGTGGCCCTTTCCTTGTGCAGAATGCACTGCTCCTGTCTCTGAACACAAAGATGCTGTACAACTCAGCACAAGGCAAGAATCCTTATGGAGTACTAAAAATATCTGGCATTACAGTGTGAGTCTGTAAGATACCTGAACTGGTTTTTTAATTATTTCGTTTCTGAATCTATAGTAATGTAAAAACTAAGAGTCAGTCTTTGGGGAATTTTCATCTAAAACATCTTTTTTCTTTTGAAGGTAGTGTTTGCTTGACAGTGACCAGGATTCCTGCCAGAATAAACATGGACTTTTTTTTCATTGAAACATCTGTGTGTGATTCTGAGAAATGGATGCTGTAGTCCAGAGAGATGTTTAATACTTCTTAAGCTATTGTGCTTTTGGTATTTTACTCTTCTTTTAAAAGGAGCAATCTGGGACTTAGGACACTATGGTCTAATTGAAAATTCTGGTCAGAAAGTAATGCAGAATTTTTTTTCTGATTTTTGAAATAATTTTTTAAGTTACAAGTCCTTCAATTCTACAGGAAATAAGAAATATTAAGTACAAAAAAATGCCAGCTTCAAAGGCAGATGCCTCAAGGTGCTTCCAGTTCCATCCATCTCAAAATTTTCTGGTGATTCTGGTAAGATCCACAGAACTCATTTTGGTATATAATGTGTAACAACAACAAAGTCAATATGGAAAAAATCAATATTGACTGAGTCAGTGATTACTGCATCTTTCCTGTTCGGGGCAGGGAGTAGAAAACATATATACATATATGTATATATACACTGCAAATTCAAAACCTCTGCTATGTACCACATTATCTGGAAGGAATACAGCCAGGGGTTTTCTCACTGAGCAAAATGCAGTAAATACAGACCAAAAGAATTACTAAGGGAATGCATCTGGAAAATAAAACCAGCAGGGGTGCAGGAGGGAGAACTGTTTATTGAAACATAACCTGATCCATATAGTTTAAAAAGTGGTTTTTACATCTCATGCTTCATAGCACTTATTGATTCAGGATTCAGGTCAGAAAAGATATTGTTAGCTAAAATCTTTGTTCTTCAGTTTGTATCACATTAAAGATCATGTATGTATTTCTTCTAGCCACCATTTTTATCTGATTAGAGATTTTTTCTGTCACAATTTATGAACAAAGCTTCAATTCAATTTAAAAACAAAGCACTTACATTAAATGGCTTAACTTAACCTTTGTGTGACCTTTGAGCTTATAAAGTATTTCTAAAAAAATTAGCAGCCTTTCTTTGGATTTGTCAGAGATGATTTATGCGTTTTGCACTTTTACACATCTGGTTATAAAATTTTCCAGACAAATAGTAATTATGAAGATCTCTGTGTGTCTTGGTTTCAGCTGGAATAAATTTAACTCCTTCTCATAGTAGATGGTACAGTGCTGTGTTTTGGATTTAGAATGAGAATTATGTTGATAACACGCAGAATGTTTCAGTTTTGGCTAAGTTGTTTTTATCCTAAGTCAAGGAGTAGGTTTTTTTTTTTTTTATGTCTCATGCTTATGACATCAAGGAGGTGCAAAAAATCAAAAAAACTGGGAGAGGCCATAGCCAGGATAGGTGGCCTAAACTGGCCAAAGGGATATTCCACATCACAGAATGTCATGCCCAATACACAAACTGGAGGAGTGACCTGGAAGAGGGTCTGATCTGGGTTTTGGAATGGGGCATGGCATTGATCAGTGGATGGTGAGCAATTGTATGATTTTTTTTCCTTCCCAATACAGTTTTCTTTTTTACTTTGTTTTCAGTTATTAAACTTTTCCTATCTCAACCTACAAGTTTTACTTTTGATTTTCCGCCCCATTGCACTGGGGTGGTGGGGAGAGAGGAGCATTGAGGCTGTGTGGCTCTTATTTGACAGCTGGGCTTAAGCCATGACAGTGTGTCTGATATTTCAGTACTTCATATAATGTGAGCAAATGAGATTAGCTCCTGTTTATAATGTGCTGTAAACAAGTATGGATATAAACATACACAGATATATATATGCTGAGCTTGCTCAGTTTTAGTTACTAACAATCTCTAAGTCCAGAGAAAGACTTGCCAATATATACTTAATGGGTTATGGACTTCGGGAACAATCAATAATGCAATTGAATTGCACAAGGTTAATTTTCTGGGATTTTTCTTATACTGGAAATGACAGCCCAAGTTACAGTGATAATCCAGATGCGGGCATAACCCAGGTTGTAAGAGGTTTTCCAACTGCTGGACAGAGATGTCTTCCTGAATTTTAAAAAGTATTTTAAAAACTTTGAAACCTTTTAAAGACTATTATAATAGAAGAAAATTTTATCAACTGCCATGCTAAACCATCCAAAGGTTTAATCATCTCCACTGATGGGACACGTATCTTATTTCAAGTTCAAATGTATTTTTGGATGACAATCTTTGTATGTCACTACCAGTTTATGGTGACAGTGATACCCAAGGGAAACTCAGCCATCTCCCATACTCAGAGCTGTTTTCTATGAATAAAGTTCCAAAACTTCTTTTTCAGTTTCCATGCAAAGAAGTATATTGTCACCCATGGCTTCAACTCAGTGATTAAATCAAGCCAAGAACAGGATGACAACTTACAAACACAGACCCAGAGTCTGAAACTCAGTCATCCTCTTCAGTGTTTCATTTTTTCTGCCTGTAAAATAGAGGAAGAATTTTACAATTGATAATGACCTGTAAGGTGAGATTCACTACAGAGCATTAATTTTTCAGTACCACAATAGAAGCAGTAATTTCAGTTCAGAGAGTAAAAGGGGAAGAGCAGTAGAATAATTATATTTACTGAGAGTGCATTGTTCTAGCACAGAGATTTTTATAATCATGCCAACCAAGATACTGGAGACAAACCAAACATGTTGGGCAGCTCTGCAGTGAGACCCCTATCATCCCTTAGCTAATGCAGCTATGACAGATTTGGTAGTTGGATACACAGTGCTAGATCCTCCCAGGTACATAGCTCAGAGCTCATTTGAATGGCCTTAGTTTGTTTGTAGCTTAATAAATCTAGTGGAGAGAACAAATTTTTTTTCATTTACCCAAGAAGCTGTGTCTACTGAAATAAACCAGTTCATCCTGTTAAATCCTTTCACTGTGAATATGCACAAAGGGCAGTAGAGTCTATTTCAAAGGACTCAGCAGTCAGCCAAAGTGACATTTCTCTGACTGGTGACACATTCCTCCTTGCAGGTTTAGGAAATTTAACACAGTGCGTGGAATGTTGTTCAATGGTTATGTAATGTTCACAGCTCCTAAGGGAAAAACTAGAATATCACGCAGAAGGAAAATTTCTTCTACACATAAAATAAGCCAATATTCAGATTCTGTCAATATAAATGAATTAATGTCTTTTTCTGTTGTTGGAAAAAAACATTATGCACACAGCCTCTTCTCTGTCATTTCTAGCTCCCTCTTTTCAGCCAGTAGGCAAACCAGTACCATATGCAGTGACCTGGACTAATCATTTATTTATGGCAATTGTTCATATATTAAGCAGTAAGAATGTTTAAATGGCAAGGTTGCTTATTTTCACAACATATTTACCATCTGAATGGATTGTAAAAGGAAAGGAGAAGAAAAAAAAAAGCTTACATAATTTCCCAATAAAGCTCTGATTTTGAAAGGCATTAAAGCATCTAACTCCCAGTGAAGTAAATGTCTTCCACTATCTACAGATACAGACCAAAGCTTTGGTGCTAAAATCCACACATACCTTTTTGTTCCCTCAGAATAGCTTGCTTTTTAATGTTTTAGTCAATGGCAACAGAGTAGAGGAATTCCGAAGAACAGTTTGGATGAATCAAAGAGGGATGTTGGTTAAAATAAGCTCAACAGTTCCTGCTGGAGAAAAGCAAGTTAAGAATGAATAGATTAAAACATTATGTCTTTAAAAAATGCTTTCCATGTATGATCAAATGTTCTCCTTAAGCTCCTGTTTGTTTCCCATTTCTCACTTCAGCATGGACATTGCATCATTGGCTGCTGTCAGGACGAAGAGCTAGAGCTCAGTCTGCTGTTACTGCAGCTATGGCTTCATGGTCAACATGAAATGGGGCAGAACTGCTCAGAAAGGGTGGCTGACCTGCAGAATAAGCCACCAAGGTTCAGCTGGCCTCTGATAGCTAGGAAATCAGGGAAGTCACCCTGGAAAGGACAACAGCCTCTGTCCTTTTTCCCTAGTTGTATTAGATGGTTTCCATATATCTAGGCACCACAGTGATGCTAGATTTCTCTTCTGGTTGGAAGAGAACTTTAAGATCAAGTCCAAACGTCCACCCAGCACTGATACTGTAGCCCCTAAACCACTAAACCAGATCACCCAGTGCCAGATCCAGACACCTCTTAAACACTTCCAGGGATGGTGACTCCACTGCCTCCCTGGGCAATCTATTCCAGTGCTTGACCACCTCAACAGTGAAAAAAAATGTGTCTAATATCTAATCTGAATCTCCCCTGCCTCAGTTTAAGGCCATTTCCTCCAGTCCTCTCACTGCAGGCATGGCAGGAGAGACTGGCCCCGATCTGGCTACAACCTTCTTTCAGGGAGTCATAGAGAGTGATGATTTCCCCCCTAAGCTTCCTCTTCCAGAGACTAAAGAAACCCAGCTCCCTCAGACATATTTTCTAGTGCCTTCACACAGACCCACAGCCAGTCCAGCCTAGCCTGAAGACCACTGACCAGGACAGTAGGTCAGCTGGTGGGACTGGGATCATCCAGGGCTCAAACTGCACAGATTTAAGCTGTGACAAATACACTGAATTTATAAGGAGTGGTTCTCCAGGTCAAAATAATGATTTCTTAGGCAGAAATAAAGATTGAGATTTTCAGTGATCAAACCAAGTGGGTAAATAAGAGAATCATAGAAAGTGGGTCACTTAGTTCCTCCTGCTGACAGCCCAGGGCATCTGGGACAAGAGTGTTATTGTCAATCTCTCAGTATATTGGAATTACCTCAGTACAGGGCAGGCAGATAAGCAGGCAGATAAGCAGAAAACTAAACTTGAAAGAGTTAAACCTCAGAAGCAGCCAAGCACTCAGAAGATTTACTGTAGGTGGAATTTCATTACACAGAGAAGCTCATGGCTAGAATAAGCTGCCAAAGGAAACAATAGAAGCTACTACCTTACTTTAAAGACTTAAGAAAATATTTAAAAGAAATAAATATTTGGTAGTACATCTGCCATCTCAAAGGATACCTAGCTTCCTTTCATCCCTGCAGTGTTCTCTGTTCCAGCTGCAGTATATTTTCCTCACTGCACAACTGATTTTCCTTTTTTTTTTTTCTTCTCAAGGCTTAAAAGCAGCATCTGCTACATTTTAAGCTAGTTCTCTCTGCTCACCCAAGCTACTGTCATCCCTATCTCAGCAGAATGGGTATAAAAGCAGCTTTATTCTGCCTTTTGGCCTCTCTTTAGCTTGAGCATGAAAAAAATGGCTGTGTCACTCCTTGGTTATATCCCAGTCAGCTCAGAGCTTCTCTACTGACTGCCTGGAAGCTGTGGAATATAGGGCACCCCAGCATCTGCTCCAGGCTGGAGAATGCTCTAACACTTAGCCATTTGTTTCTGCTTGCAATTTTGATGTGTAACACAGGAGTCTGGCTTATTTGCTCTGCTGGCAGGCAGTACAGAAGGCACTTCATGGGAGCTTGAGGGAAGACTCGCTAAATCTCCAATCTCAGTTGTGCAAGAGTTAAAAAAAATTCTGAATTTGGAAGTTATGATTAATTCTGAGTGGGGAAGGAGAATTAGATATGTATTAGTTTCACCATGTGAGGAACATATTTTTGCCATTACCTAAGTAATGAAGCTCCAAGGACAAGGAAAAGGAACTTTGAAGCCCTATTTTTCCCATTTTAATCCAACTGCAGCGGGGGTCGGTGCCTCCCATGTCAGCTTGTTTAATGATGAGTTATAAGAGGTTTTTCTGCTTGTCAGCTTTCTGACAACTCTTGAATGTGGTAAAGGTGGGCTAAGAGATGATTAGTCACCACCTGCCTCTAACAAACAAGTTCTCTTGAGTAATTCATGTGAAATGTTTAACTATGAATAAACCCATTTAAAGTGCCAGCTCGCCAAAGATCATCTGATGGCCATCAAGCCCTCTTCCTCCTCCCAGGACTGCCCCAGAATGCAGCTCCACAGCCACGTGCTCCTGTCCTGGGTTCCCCTGGGTGCCAGTGGGGAGAAAGCTGGGGAAGAGGCACACTGAGCAGTTTAAGCTTCCTGCATGAAAAGCATTTTGCATTTTGCTCTGTGTCTCACTAGGCATATTTAGACATTACAAGAACATCAGGTGTAAGGTCCTGCACAGCATTTCTTGACCCCAAGGTGCTTCCCCTGCAAGGGCAGTGTGTGCACCCTGACAGCAATGTGACAGTCACAGCTGGGACACTGCCTGTGTCTGGTGTTTGGTACATCTTGCTCCTTGAATGGTGCAAGGAGCTTCAAGTGCCCTTTCTGCATGTTTTTGTGCCAGATATGTTTCAGATAGACATGCTCTGTGTAGGAACAACAGATTGGTATGTATTGTTCTATTACTTACTGATTCCATTTTAGTCACCCTCTCTTGTATCATTTTAATTGAGTTCCCAGGCTTGTGCTTTGAATGCACTACACTTCTTACCTTCTTTCTCCCATTTCCTTTATTTATGCCCTGCAGTCCCACTGTATGTAGCACATATATTCTCCCCAAACCCTAACATTAACATCACAGATCACCTGCTCATCTGCCCTCTCTTTCACTCACACAAAACCATGGGAAGACATAGCAAAAAGAAATCTTACGCCTGAAGAAGACAGTGCATGGCTTTAGACTTCACACTGTTCTGGCAGAAAATGGTTTCCTAATTTGTTACAATACTTGTCTAACAGTAGCACACAGTCTGAAGCCAACCCACACAAAACACCACAGCCTGAGCTGTTGGCACCTGAACTAATCCTTTTGCATTTTGTGCCTTGGGCTGTATTCAAAACAAGTTTGGCGTGATACTTTTGTCATTTAACTTGGAGTGTCTCACTGCTTTTCTCTGCTGGACTTCTAAAACACTTCATAAATACTCTGGACACCAAGGGAAAGTTGGCAACCTTCATTCAAAAGGCCTGCTTGAAGGCAGAGTTGAAGATGGTATTTGATACCTGTGCAAGATGATGAAGAAAAAGCTTAAAGAACAGACATGATGATAAGCAGAGAAATAAATAGACCTAGGCGAGGATGCTGAACAGAAAATCATCTTTGAGGAGTTTACAGTTCCAAGGATCATATGGTTTCAGTTTGATAAAAAGACTAGGTGATTTTAAAAGGACAAGTGAGTATAAAACATGATCATTTCACCAATGCCAATTCCTTTTGAAGCATAAAATCCCACAGCTGCTGTTCTAAGTTTTCACACCTGCTCCAGGCTGGGAGAGTGTTCTCAGATCATAAAGGCAAGTGAAACAGCTAAAGAAGAGCAAGTTACATCCTTTGGCAAAGACTACAGGTGCAGGGTGGGTGGAAGCGGGGGCAAGGAGCAGAAAGTGCCATACAAATTTCATTATCAAGCCTGGGGAGATGCCTGTTTCTCTGCCAGACCAGTCTCTGGAACACTTCCCCATGAAACAGTTTGCCATCCATTTTCTGAGGAGAACACTTCTTTGATTCCCACCAAAGTATATGCTAAAATTTTGATTATATAATCAGTATTTTCTGTATTCAGTTCAGTTCAGTTTGGAGTGACGTTCCTGGACTTTACTGTCAGTGTTTTAATTCTGCAAGATGATTTATTTGTGAATAATACATGTTGCATCTGCTTTATAACGTCGGGACAGCTATTTATTTGAAAGTCTTTGGTTCTAGTTTTCCTCCCAGATAAGCAGATGCAGATGCCATTGAATTGTAAGAGCACATGAAAATCAAATGATCCTGACACCTACTCCCCTGTACTCCATCCCCCATCACCCAATACAGGACAGTCAAATAAGTGTTGAGTCTGCTCTCAGACTATTCCATTCTTGTTCTAAAACGCAGAAGAGCCCAAGTAGCTTCCTCCTGAGACTGGATTTCATATTTTGTCATTGAAAAAAAATCAATTTCCAAATCATAGGAAGTAGATCAAAGAGATGAAGAAATCTTCTTTGCATTGATTAGAGAAGAAAACTTCATTGCATTGATTAAACCCTTTAATTTGCTGTTTATCTTCTAGCATATTGACAGATATGCTAGAAAACATCCAGGGTCATAGTAAGGGTCTATAGAAACATCTCTAAAAAGATGCATTGAACAAAAATATTAGTAACTTTCAGTGCAGGTGAGGGAGAATTAATTTCTGCTTCTGAAAGCATGAATAGCATGCAGAGTGGATGAAAAGGGCAAAGACAGGAAAGAAGTAAATCAAGGAGATCTCAGCTACAGTGAATCCACAAATGCTGTGCAGTTTATGGACATGTGATGACTGCTACAGAACTTAAAATTATATTAACTTACAATGATGCTTTCGACTGTAAAGCCCTTACCTTAGTCCTGGTCTCAGTGAACCCTTTATGACATTAGACAAAGAATTTGTTCAGCATAAGTATAAAACATCACATTTTCCTTTTCTACCAATACTTCCAAAGAAAAAAATGATAACCCAACAATCTGGATAATGTCTTTGCTCTCCTCTAGCACCAAAAGTGAAAACTTTATGGAAGATATAATAAGTCTTCAGGAAAGCTTGTAAAAGAAAGAAAATCTAGAATTCGGGAAGAGAAATGCCATCAGTCCAAATGTCCTCCCCTTCCTCCTTCCTCCCCACATTTTATATACTGAATGTGATGTCATATGGCATGGAATATTGATCAGTTGGGGTCAGATATCCCAGCTGTGTCTGCTTTCAACTTCCCATACACTTCCAGCCTCCTCACCAGTGTGGCAGTACTAAAAAAAGAAAAGGCCTTGGCACTGTGCAAGCCCTGCTCAGCAGTAACAAAAGCAACTCTATATTGTCAACCATGCATTCAGCACAAATCCAAAACACAGCCCCATACCTGGCACTGGGAAGAAAATTAACTCAAACTCTAAAATCCAGCCAAAATCACCACAATATTCCATACATAAACTGAACTATCCAAAGAATAGAGAAAAAGAGTTGGTTTTATTGAAGGTAAAGGAAGAAAAATCTCTTGCTCTAAATTACAATGTATAGATCTGAAGTAATTTTTTTATGACTTAAAGTAATTTTGGTGTTTCTGACCTAAATTGATATATCTCATCTGGTTGGCTGAAACCAATTCTACCCCAAACAGAGGTCAGATCTATTATTATTGCTGTTGCTGATTGCCAACTGTTTGTTTTAAAAGCATGTAATATATTTTCTCTCTTTCTTTACAGTTAAAATATCCAAGGGGATTTCTTTTTACTGGTAGAAATTTAATCACCTTCAAATGCTTTTCATGTCTTCAGACCAGCAATTTTCACATCAGGTCATATAGGACAGATCATGATACAAGAACCCTAATCTAAACTAAAAGCTAAAGTTCAATTAATATAACTGCTTCTACAGACTTACATGAACACTTGTGTTGCCATACTGAAAAAAGAAACATAAATAACAATAAATATACTAGAATTCAAATGTCTCTTTTGTCTTCAGCACCCCAACATGCTGCTTGCAGTACACAAAGGTAATGAATCCCTGCTCCTTGATGCTGAGTATTTTTCTAGCATATTCTTGTGGTTTAGGAATGTTACTCCCCAATTTAGTCTTCCCACAGAGATATTCCAAACCATGTGCCCTTCACTCGCACCCCCCTCTGCCCTCCCTGTCCCCCTGAAGTAGGATGGAAAGGGGAATTGGAGTCACAAAAGGTAAGGATCACAGCTTGAAATAAGAACAATTTACTGGAAAGAGCAATGAGATTAAAAAAACCTGAACAGTAACAGTAAAAATACTAATTAAAGAGTGTAAAAGAAACAAATGGTTCACATGTGAGTTCTCACCCCTGACAGTACCTGACCACTCCCTTCCCCATCCTATGTGGCCAGGAAGGAACCCCTTCTCCCAGGAAGAGATTTCCTTTCCCCCATCTCCCAAAAACGTTGTGGGGGGGTATAGAATAACCTCCAAGCCATAGCCATGACCCCTTCTGGCTAGTGCAGAAATAAACCAAGCCCTGGTTGGGACCGGGTACATGACTACATTAAAAGTGTGCTATTCACCTCAGTACTTCTGAAAACTGCCAGAAAAGTACCCAAAGTTGATGAACATGTAAATGAGTTCATTTTATTTCTTTTTACAGAAAATCTCTGTGAAGTTGGTTCAAAGTAATGTTCTCCTCCACAAGGCCAGCTTGGACAATGAAGTGATCCAAATTCCATATGGTGCAATTCCTAAAGTATCCACATTCCAAAATAAGTTACTTTTGCTAGTTTGCAGGTATGTTCAGGATGGTGAGGGAAAGACTTCTTGTGCTAGGAGTAAGTAAATCTGAGATACGAGCTGATGTGTCTCTGCTATGGTAAGACATTTCTGGTAAGACATTTCCATGGTGGTTCTTTCACTGAAGAAAAGGAAGATGGATGATTTTTCATTAAAAATCAAAAGAGTCCAATCCATGCCAGGTAAGTGGTGATGGACCAAGTGACAAGTTCTTGGTGGCTTTAAAATAGGTTCAATTCATTACTGTGGACACAGCCTATGCAATTGCAGCAAGAGAGGCATTGTCAGATCAAAAGCCAGTTTAATGACCCACAAAGAAAAACACTTTCAGAGGTGAGTTGCTGGCTGGAGGGAACTGGAGAAAGGGGATTAGCAGAGACATGTGTTCTTCCTTCTTCCTTGCTATAACTGTTTTGCGGATCAATGGAAGAGCTGTTTCCAGTTTTGTCAGTTTGTAATTTTTCAACCTAAGTAAACAGATCATTTAAAGAAATGTCACTGCATCACAGGAGCCCAGGACTCATTCTGTCCTGCTAGCTCTCTCCTATGCCAAGATTAACACCTGCGGTAGGAAAAGTTACATAGCCACTAACTCTGCCTGTTGGCAGTCTCACCAGACTGGAACAGGCTTTCACTTGGTATAGCCAAGTGCTCTTTCTTTCCCCTCATCTCCTTCCCCCCAGGAAGGAGAGATTTTTGAAGATTCAGAGACAGATGAAGACCTTCAGCTAAGTGCAAACTGGTGTGGCTTCTCTGACTTTACATAAGAAGCTGGTGCCAGGAGCAAAGAATGGTTTTATGTAGGGAAGCCGGACAATATAAATGTAATATTCACACCGTGTTCCACTGAAACTGGCATGAGCAGCCACTGCTGAGTGACTGCTGTTTATGTGTCCCACTGGTTTTATGAGCATATGTTATATCTACAGGAGATATGTGTAGGGAGCGGAAACAAAGATACTGCGAAGGAATTTGTTTTCATTGACGGGAGAAATGCTTAAAAAAAAGATTTTTATAATGAAATCAGAATTGTGCCAGTGCTGAAGAACGAGATTTTTAGGCAAATTTGAAGACCAAAGGGGCACCACTAGTAGTGAAACCAGAGCAGTTCTGCTCAGGGTGATATAGCCGAGGAGGGATGTGCCAACTCTGGCCTGTTAGGAAGGTCCTTCCATGGAAATGTCCTCCCCATCACTTTGCTGAAAGCAGAAGGGACACAGAAGCATGCAGGAGACCTTGAAGGTGCTGGGTCTGCCAAGGTGGAGACCAGCCTCATCCTGCAGCTTGCTGTAGGAGTGTGCTGCCCCCAGAGCCCACACAAACACCAGAGATCAGACAGTAGCTCTAAGCAACCTCCCCATGGTGCTGCAGATGAGCCTGGAACAAAAAGTAGTTTCACAGTCTCTGGGGTTGTGAGCAGCCAGCAAAGAGGAAGGTATTCTACCTCTTTCCAAGGTCAAAGCTTATCTGCAGAAAAATCTTAGTGAAACCAACACTCACAAATCACAACCATAATTTTTCTTTCCCAAGCATTTTGTTACCCTTGCTAGTAACAAGATCATTTAAGGTTTCTAAGTGTTTCATGGAGAAACAAAACCTTAGATTTTCAATGTTATTTGTCATCTGGCAACCAGTTACTTCTTACAATGAGCATTTGATTTATATTGTGACATCATGAAGCACTTGATGGCAAATAAGTGACTCACTCAGTATAGTTCATTTTAGATACAAGAGATCCAGCATACCTTGATAAAACCCACATCAGCAGTTTCCATATTTCTTTGGTTCTTACTCCCATAAATCAGCATCACAGGGACACAGAGATAAAGCTTGAAGCAAAAAATTGTATTTATGTTGCATTCAAAGAGTGGAAGACCACCACTGTGAAGCTTTACCAGAATGAGGGCTAAATCCTGCTATCTGATATCCAGCAGAATTTAGGAAGGAGCTTAGCTGAACTTACTGACCCAATGAGCAACTTTAACATTTTTTGAGCAGGCACATAAAGCACATTTTCACCTCTTTTTATCCTCCCTGCCCCCACCCGTGCAGATGCTTTCAAATCTTTTCTCATACAGAGCTAATTCAAGATTTTGGGGAGAACTAGTGAAATGATTCATTGGACAAATATCCAAATGTAAATGCATTCGTTTAGGACAGATTTATAAATGCAGCCAGGCAACAGCATCCAAATTCCCAAATCAGTGCAGGAAAAGAGTGCAAGGCAAGGAAAAGAGGCAGTTACTTTTTTCTGACCTTGTTTTCCACTTGGGGGAAAAAAAAAATAAAAATCAATGTTTCTAAAAGATACAGAACTCCCACTCTCTAGTCAAACAATTAGCATAAGAACACTTCTGACATACGTAGAGAAAACTTTCCAGATTTTTCTTCTGTACCTTTCTAGTAACTGCTTCCAGTTATGTAGCATGGCTGCTGTATCTGGTAAATTGAGTCAAAAGTGACTCTCAGTTTAACAAAAAGCTCTATTTAAAATGGCTTGTTACAGAATCCTCTTACAGGAAGATTCACATGTCATTTAGTATCTACTCAGAAAACTGAAAAGCCTGATCCAGGACTTGAAATCCCATAGTCAAGCCCCTTCAGTCTGAAATACTTTCCCATATTCAGCATTTTTTCCTTCTTCATAGGAACAACTCCAATATTTCTGTCTACACCTACAATTAACTGAAACAAAGTTCAATGTGGAAAACTCATCTAGAGAGGAAGAATGTCTTTAAAATATTTAATTTATATCTTTGCCAAATTTATATTCTCTAATATAATTATATAGTCACAAGGGATGAGACTTTTAAATTACTTTTAGGTATTTACAGATCAAAAGATCTTTTAGAAAACATCATTTGGCATTCAAATGCCTCTGAAACTGAGTTCTGGAATCTGCTTTTCTGTGAGCACGGAGGTGATGCTTTTGCAGGAGGTGGAATGAGCAGTGTCCAAGATCTTGATTTTCTAGTGCACATGATTGACTTTTTCCAATGAAATCCATCTGAGACAGAGATTTGCAGTGACAAAAACCAGCTATCAGCCTCTGATACATCAGCATTAAACTGTAGCTCAGAAGAGCTTAACTCTGAAAGACTATACATCTGTTAAACGTATTGGCATTTCTGAAACGCTGGCTGAGATTGCATTCCTTGAATCAGTTTCTAGGGACTTGGGGCTCATTTAACCCAATCTGGGCAGTGCTCTGAATATAGCTAATCTTAATAAGATGTGCTCAGATATTCAGGAACCATCAGGATAGCAAGATGTGGGCCAAAGGAAAATAACTTAACCAACATTTTTCAGTAATTGCTAGGAGGAAAAATAAAATGCATTGGAACACTGTAGTGTTCATATACTTCCCTTTTGTTGCTTTTTCACATACAACTTGCATCCAAAAGTGTCAGCTGACATTCTCTAGTGCTTCAAGATATGAATCACCTGCTGATAGACTTGGAAACTTTCTCTAACAGTTATATGTAAATAATCCCTGTCAGGTTCCTTGTGCTGGGATTCAAATGGTCCCTTAAAAACAGGTGGAGGGAAAACTTCCTGCTGGCAGGACTGGCACTGGTGCAAGTTCATATGAGGTATTGGCTGCTGATGCATCTTTGCTGACCCCTTGTAGATCCACTCGTGGTGGTAGGACTCTGTTCAATGCATTGTTCATCAAATCTTTAAGCACAAACTTGTGGTTTCTTTTCCTCAAGAGAGAAAATACAAGTTCCTCAGTAGGTGGACACATGACTTGTTCAGCTTAACATCTCACATCTTGCTGCTCAGCTGAAAGCCCTTTGGCCCAGCAATGATCTTTGCACCCCCTTCTGCACTCTGATGGAAAACTAGTTTTACTCAGTCTTGCAAAGCTATCTGTATGGAGACCTTACTCCATTCCAAGTATTTTTCTGGTGCTTAGTTATAACACAGAACTGGGAAAAACTTTCTGGATGAAAAATATGGGAAACTCATTAGGTCACGACCATCAACCCATTCAATTTTCCAGGTATAAAACACTCTGTTGTTCATTTCTCCAGCCCAGAACTTGAGTTGAAAGCCCTTGAGCAAGCAACTTGGAGAAAACAGGTGAAATAGTGGTCCTGCAACATAAGTAGGTCTTCCCTGTCAGGATAGCCAGAAAATTACCTATTATCTCAGCTTCCATAAAGCCACCAGTCAACAAGTCCTTCTTTTTTGCTCTGTATTGGAGATTTTAGCCTGATTTTCAATACTGTGCCTTTAAAATTCAGGGCAGAAAATTATAGGGAGTGAACTAAGGGGAGTTTACACTACAATAGACTCTCTACTTCCCAATGTTACCACTCTCAAACCTGGCTTAGGAAGAATTAAATGCCACCTATTCACAAATCTCCACTCATGAAAAAGCCAAGAACCCCAGAAGGATGCGTGAAAGGAACTGCACAAACACCACCAAGGGAATTACCTAGATTCAGTCAGTAGAAAGCACCAGGAAAGCCTGCTGGTGGAATTTAGAATATCTGAATGTGGTCTAAGCTAGAAGTTGCTTACTTGACTTTCAAAGGGAGTAAACAAGACAGACCCAGATTGTGATTCACAGATCATCTTGTTAATTTGAATTTTGTGACAGAAGCAGGCCCTCAGCCTTTGAGAGCTGGGACTAGTGAAAGCTCTGTTACCCACATAGCCACTCTCAACTCTCACCTGCCACATCTCCTCTGGAACTGTGCAGAAGAGCCAGCAGGCTGGTAGGTCTTTCCCCAGTGGGACTACTGCTGGTGCACTGCACATGTTTTTCAGAGGCAACAAAAAATGCAGATAGGTGTTAATGAGACTTTTAAACACAAATGTATTAATCAAAAATGGAACACTCATAGCTGTTTCAAACTAAGTATCTCAAAACTTTGGAGAAGGCCATCCACTGAGCATCTCCTGTACAGAAGAGGGTAATTTAAGTTGAATCCTTTGCAAAGAACTAACATATGAACTCCTGCTGGTGTGTTGGTTGACTCTGTTGCCACTAACATATCTCCTTTGCAGAATCAGACACCTGCCTTGCAGTTAATGCTCCAGCCAGGTTGGAGGGAGAGCACGCTGTGCAGTAACACCTGTACTACACAGTGACTGCCCTGCCATGCAGGGAGATTGGATTAGCAACTGGAGAGCTGAGCTAATAAACTGTAGCTAATGTTCCCCCTGTGAGCCCACTAATTTAAGTTAAAAAATGCCACTTTGCTCGCATTAAGGGCCTTGAGTGCAGAAGGGATTTGCAATGGTTTCAACACACAGGTTATAACAGCAAGAAACTCTCTGACAGGTATTATGACCTTTGAAGCTCTGAGATAAAAATTCTATTAATAAATTATATAAGCCGATAAAATTATCTGAAGTAGAGATGTTGTAGTGCACTTTTGTGTGACACTCAGAATCATAGAGAACAAAAGAGAAAATGTTTTCATACTGTTGTTAGACCTCTCCAGGTAAGATGTCTGGTTGGGAAAGAAAGGGGACTTTATAACCTCTGTCAGTGAAGCAGCAGCCCACCTGTACCAGCCTTTCTGTCCCAAACACTGCAGAGTCACAGTGGCAGCCACCACCTCCTTCTTACATGCCTCAGACATGGGAAGCCTGACGATGAGAGCCACAGGATTACCCGCCTGGTCTTTTCCTGCCCTAAAAACTCCACACTTATACAAAGCACTTATACACAAGCACAAAGGTTTTTCAAAAGCCTGCTTCAATGTCTCAGTATCTTTGTATGCAGAAAAGCCAATTTTTAATACTGTTCTCTTTAACTGGGGCCAGAAATACTTCTGTCTTCCAGGATCAGAAGTGGATGCCAGAAGACACTAGAAGTTGTACTTCTGGGATACATTCACAATTCAAATTTTGCTTTAAATTAAACCAGCAGACATGATCCTATAGGAGTGTTAAAGGCTACACAGCACAATAGTACACAATGTTGAGAGCCCTGAATTGATGCCAACTGAGTCCACGAGAGAAGCAAGCAGGGTACCTGTGGAGGCCAGCCCCAGTCCCACTCTGGCAGCTTCCAGACCCAACCTGGCAACCACCCACCACTTTGGGCCAGCAGCAGGATGCAAGGATGCACAGGGCGTAAAGGATGCATGACCAAGCCCACTGTTTAGGCCACTTTTGGATCACTCTACCTGAAATGTTCCTAAATATTCCTGAATGGATTGATTTTATCTTCAGATACTGTATCTTGTTACACCTGGAACTGATACTGCATCTGTTTGCCATTAGAAGAAATTGTGCAAAACTACAGTTTTTATAGAATTAGGCCATGTAGGGAAGGTGTTTATGATCTTGAATGAGGCATATGCTGTTTCTAGGTTGTGATTAAAGCACAGAACTGTTAAAGAACAGGAAAAAGGCCAGCTATCTTGGTATGTCTATCCTTCTTTTGCTAAATTTCTCTTACTCTTTCTTGCTTTTCATTGTATCTCTCACCTCATATTTTGTTCATAAACAAACCGAGGTGACTCTTAAGATTATTTATGCTCCTTGGTTCAATTTCCTTTCTTGGAAATTTATTCCAAATGTCAGTTGAAATTTTTGAAGTTTCTCAGATTTTTGAGACAATTTATAAAATTTAGGTGTCGCCACAGTAGTGGAAGTCTCATCTGAAAAGGGAAAGCAGGATTTGACAGAACCCCAAAATATATTTTTCAATTTGACCTGCTTCCCTTTTGTTCTCCAACATATGAAACACTTTACAATAGCTATTGTCTATGATAGGCCTATGGCTTTTTCTAAAGCCACATGACTGGTCAGAGGGAAAAATACCAATTTTGTAATGTAAGATGTTATGTGGAGACCAGGATCACATTTTTCATTGCAGGCGTGGGATACCATTCATGCTTTCTAGAGTAAAGTGTAGGTGCTGTTAATACTTTCTCATGAAACTATTTATTATCAAATCAATGTTATTTAAAGGCAGGTTCCTCTAAAGGCAACATAAGTTTAGGGTTTGAAGTTCTTTTAACTTTCCATTTCTCCAGGCCTAATTTATTAAAGTTGGCTCTTGGCTCCTCAATACAGCTAATCCAAGTATTTGCAGTGATATTTTTATTTCCAGAATTGACATTCTGCCAAACACAGAATGTTTTTTGAATCAGAAAGATTTCCTAGAGGCTATCAGAGAAGAATGCAGAATAGCTGAAAGAGTAATTTATAAGGTCCTCACCTTAGCAGGAGATGTAACCAGCTGTAGTTTACCAATATGTCAGGTTAATGCCAGATTGATCTTTTTCCTGTTTTCTCTCTCCTGATTCTTCTCTTAGCAATTTGTATTGCTAAAAAAAATCTGAAACTCCAATTTTTATTCCAACACTTGTGGACCAAAATCAAATTTCAAAACCTCAGAAGAACTCACCAAAAGAAAATTCTGTTTTCTTGCTAGGGTAATCTGCAGTCTTAACTGCAAAAACCCTTAGCACAATAACCCAGTAGGAAAGAAGAAGAAAGCTCACATGGAGTGTAAACAATCTGATTCTTGCAAAACAGTCCCAAATGTATTTTCAAATATATTCCTTCGTCACTGCTCAGGATGCTGCCTAATGAGTTGACAGTAAGCCAGTGACAGTCTCGCACAGCAAAAGTTTAGTGCTTCCTTTTTTGTACATTCAAGTATTCCCTATTGTTTTGAAACTGTTAGTAATGCTGCTGCTTTGCCTTTGCCATCAAACAAGCCCTTCTCCAGCAGTGACTCATTCAAGTTCTGGCACTGCGTAGGATAAAGAAGAAGTGTTAATAGGAAACGCTTGGTGACATAGATAGGAGGAGAAGGGGAGGAAATATGCAAAGCAGAGCGCTGGCTCTGTCATGTTTTCTCTAATTTGCAGTTTTCCACTCTTTTTGGAAACTAGATGCTGGGGGTCACCACACTGCATTCCCTGGATATGCAGAATGCAGAAATCCCGAGGAGCATAAGTTAGTGAACACCACATGATTCCATGCTGTTCCTATTAAAAAGACTGTTTCTTTCAATGGTCTGTGTTACTTTTGTTCTCCACAATGCATGTTGGGTTACTTCACTCTTTCCTGAAGCTTCACAGCCATGGAACACTATGGCTGCTAAGAGTGCTTTTCCAGGGATTTATGAGGTACTAGACTGTGATGGTTTCACCTGATTGGGATGGGCAATAACAAAAATGTTACTCTTCAAATGAAACACAACCACTGCACCCCATAGCATCTACACTTTCCTTAAATCCTCTCACACAAGAAGCAGGAGATAACTCCCACTGCATTCATCTGTGCCAGTATTTCACTCCAAAAATTTTTATTTCTTTAGAGCTTCCTAGAGTGACTAGCATCTGTCCTCTGCAATTTCAGAGCTTTCAGCAAGATAAAGGTGTGTGTGGCTAGGAAGACAAACTGACTTCAGGAGTTTACCTTCTTTTCTTCTCATATCTTCTCCATGTAGTTTTAAAATTTAGCCCATCATCTTCTGTTCCCATTTCAATTTCATGCAGGACTGACACTTGTGTGATAAAGACATACCTCTAACCTGCACATTGAAGAGGTTCCCAAAATACTAGTAGGACAGAATTCTTCAGGTAACATGGACACGAGTCTCCTTCTTGATGTAGTGTTGACATTTTAATGGAGTCCTGTAGGTAATGGAGTACAATAACCCTGACACTGCCAATCTAAAATTTATGCAAGAGGAGAGTCAGGTTCTGTATTTTTTATTAGCTCTTAAAAATAAAACAGTAAAAGTAGTTTTGAGAAAAGAGAAGAGTTGATCTCCTCCTGAAATGAAACAAAGTTCTCTTTATTTGCAATGTATATCTTGACTGTATGTCACCCTGAACTCCTATGAAAAGCATGCTTTTCTGAACTATTGTAGTTTTTCTCATTTCTGCTTTACCATCTCTTGGGACACCCACGAAAAACATGCCAAAGGGGTGGGGGAAGGGTGGGGGCTCAAATATTTTAAATCTATTAAATAAAATAACACTTTTGAAATACCCAAAAACATATGAAAATGTGTTTCCCCTCATGTGGGAATTCAGCTGTTCCCAGGAACAGCCTGGGTGTCAGGAGACCAGAGCAGCATATGAGGAATGTATTAAACAAATGATGGAAGGAGGATTGAATAGCTCGGGGAGCTGGAAAAATAATACACAACTTTTCATCTTGAGTCTACCCTGCACTGACAGAGCAAATGAAAATCATTAGGCTCTGAAGACAGTTTGGTGGTCCATGTGGAATCACTTGGTGGTTTCTCTGGAGTTACTAATAGACAGCTTTCTACATCACAGAAACTTCCATACATTTATCACCCTTTTCAGCAGTCCTAGTGGAAGCCAAGAATAAGGGTTTAAGAGAGAAAAACATTTAAGCATATGCTTAAAATTAAGCACCTGCTTAAGTACTTTTCTGGATGAGAACCTTAAAAACTGCTAATACATGTGGTAAAAATATGAAAAGCAGAAAGGAAAAGGGGCTGTTCATATGGTATCTGTTCTGGAAAAGATTTTATTTTCATTAAATAGCTTTTAGCAACATCATATTGTATTTTTTTTTAAAAAAGGAAAAACGAAAAAGTCTCAAGGCTATATTCCAAAGGCCATTTGTAATGGACAATCAGAGAGGAGCAAGTGTATCAGTATCCTGTGCTCTCTCACCAGAGGCTGAGGATGTTAAGTCCTCTCACTGTGCTTGCCTTTCAATGTGGAATTAATTAACAGATGCCATCATATTTTTCATTTCTCTGCACTAGACAACATTAAAAATACTGAAGCAACTTCCAGGTAAGTCAGTAGAAGTACCCAGCAAAGTGCAATACCAAAAATCTCTCTGGAGTCCTGCCAATCTACACAGTCGTGCAGGCACATTTATGTAGCTTCCAGTTTTGAAGCCAGCTCCAGGATCCCAGATTAGTATGGCATTGTATGGGACCAACAACCTTCCTTTGCTCCCAGTGTAGGCAATGAAGTGTAGGGGATGACTGTGCAGGGCCTCTCTGTATGTGACAGAAGCAGAGTCTCATTGTACAGAGATACCTTTTTTCATTTTTTATATCACATAAATGTAAAGGAGGCTGAATGCACCAATCCATCTTCCGCAGAATGATCATACTTGCTTCCAGTGCAAAATTTATACTAATACCAAGCTGAGAAAAAAAAAACAAACCGAACAATAAATCAAAATGAAGTTTTGTCCTTATCTCACCCAAGGACTGCACTTAATTACACTCCTAAATAAAACTGAAGAAAAATAATTACTTGGTTCATGATTATTTTTGACTGCACTGGAGCTGCATCAGGAATATTTGAAAAATGTAAAAACTGTTGTGTAGTAAAATGGTTTTAATTTTGAAATTAGATGCAAACTTCATACTAGCAAGGTTAATCGTGTCAGATTATTCCTCTGCCTGAACTCTCTTCTTTCTACAAATTAACTAGAAACTAAGGACCTGTATTTGCTTCCACATGCCTACCAAGTTCATATGCTATGCTACACTACACTGCTGAATACACTTGTGATAAGACAACTTTAGATCACCTTTGCTTTTATTACCTGACAAAAGGATTTAAAAATCACAGGGGCTACCACATTTTATCATCATGAAATACATGGAAATATTGAAGCATGTCTTGATCGACTGCTGCCAGCTATCTGTGCCAGCTGCTAGAGATTTCAATAAGAGAAAAAAAATCTGCTACAATTTTTAAATTATTTAAGAATGGTAAAAATTGATAAAATAAAGCAAGAGAACATGTTTAAGCTTATTTAATAATGTGCTATTTCTGTATGATATCTTTATAAAATTAACCTATTCAAATATTTGCTGAAATGTACAGACTAATGGACTAAATACATGGCAAATTAAGGAATTGATGACAAATATTTTGGCCATAAAATCTGATTTTTACTTAAAAATATATAATGACAAAGCAGAAAAAAAATACTCATATTTGTTTGCGTATATCATAGCTCACCTTCCTGACATCACTTTTCACCCTACCTTGCAAAGTTATTCTATACCATTTCAGCCAAATTCTCAAAAAGTTCATGAAAGAAGCTGAAGGCATGCTCTTGAATCTTGTGTCAAGGAATAGGTCTGAAAGGTATTTGCAGACAGTGGTGGGGTCTCTGCACGGACCTCTTGGGTCCCATTCCAGCTCTGGAGGCTGGAGCACAATCGGGTGGGTGCAGAGTTTTCTGTCTCTGTTCCATCCCAGTACAATGCCCTTCAATCTTTTCCTCCTGCTCTGTTTCCTGACCCCTTTCCTAACCAGTGCCACGATCACTTGCCGGGTTTCCGGATCCTTGTCCTTTTCCCAAGCCTGAGACAAGTCCAGCCCTAGAACAAGACTTTCTCTCTGGTCCCCCTCTAATCTCAGCCTCTCCACACCCTCTCTTCCTGGCTTCCCCTTCCAGTTTCTTTGCCAAGTCCACATGTCCCCACCCCTCCGTCCCCAATGACATTCCTCAGTCCTTAGGTCAGCTTCCCACTTCCCCTGACTCCAGCTACTCATTTCATTACTCCGTGTCCTTATCTGCTCCCTTCCCCTCAACTTGAATCACACGGCTCCCTCTTATCCTGGCCCGGACTGACCACAGCAGGGGAATACGGGGGCAAAGGGCCAATGCTCAGGGTTACTCGGTGCAGCCTCCTTGGCAGGGAGCTGTGGGAAGCCGCCTTCCAGAGGAAAGCCCGGTTCCTCTGCTCAGCTGCAGGCGAGGCCTCTCCCAGCTGCACCCTGCAGCCACAGGCACTGAGAGGCTCACTCCTGCTTCCTGCAGGTGCGGTTTTCAAAGCACTTGCTTGAATTGTGGAGGTCTGTAATGATCAGGCATACAGAACATTTCTTCCCCCAAACCTGTAACTTCATTGGTTTTCATGGGGGTTATAATTGGCTTTGGGAACGAGCACATCGTGACAGGTTATGCATCACTGACATGAGAGTCATGTAACAGTAGGTGATGCTGCTGCTAACCCACGGCTGTTCCAGGTTGGCTGGTTATCCTTTCTGCTTGGAAAATGTTTCCTCAGTCTAAGGAACTCTATCAACCTCTCTCCTGCTGCATGCTTTCATGTGTCCGAGTGTCCACAGAGGTACAGAGCCCCAGTCCTCATCATTCTGCAGTTTATCAGAGACATACCTAGAATGGAAATTTTCCACAAACACTGCAACAGAAGCTTCATAGATTCAGTTATAAAACCTGAAAGAATCCAAATAAAGCTTAGCCATTGCAGAACATTGTCGAGGGGCAAGCTGGAAATGGGAAGTTGCAAATTTGCATGAGAAAAAGTGTGAGAAATCTAAAACCCACCTTAATTATCAATCCTCAATTCTCAATTCTCTTGATTCACTGAATTTTTTACTTATGGCAGGAACAATGGAGCACACAACTGTGCTATCAGCCTGGCAAGAGACACACAAATTTGCAGCGCTGCCCTCTGTGCTCCAGGTCCTCTATGCATGTGACCAATACGTTTTCCATCTCCAAGGGTTAATAGTTACAACTCACCATGCTGATAAATGCACTCATTTTTGTTGGGATTTTGTTCAGTACAGGGAGGTATATGCCCCAACTCCTGCCTTCTCTATTCTCCTTCTACTTAATGTTAATCTTTGCTGACCTGAACCTGCAGACCTCCCTCAAAGGGGGCTAGAGTTCTCAGGAGGAAGATATTGAAAACAATAGGGAAAAGATTTTTATTTACAGGCAGATGTTTAGACAATCATATCACTTTGCCTACCCTTTCTTTCCTTGCTCTAGGTTTTGCCTAAGGAAACAAAGAGCAGGGCAAGCCCCAGGTGCATCAGTTATGAACTATCTTCCACCAACCAGCGTTTGTGTCAAGGACAGCAGTCCTAGTAGGGATTAGCAGCTTCTGCAGGGAGCTAATGAGGAAGCTGAGAACTTGGTCTCCCTCCACAGCCCCCTCCCTGTTCCCCACCTCCTCCAGCAAAGCAAAGTCCTCGCAGACCCCAGAGTTTTAGCAGCAAAAAGACACACTCTGAGGAAGAGAGAAATGCAGCCTGGCTTCAGAGAAACACAGGATGGTAATTACAGGCCATTCAGGAAAGAATTAAACACCAAAGACAAGAGTGCCCCTACTTTCAGCCTGGACACTGTGATTTTATTACACTGTTCTCTGAAATTTGGCAGGCTGCATGCCAAGCACTTTTTGATTTGATTTGATTTTTGTTTTACTTTCTCACACGCAGAAACTGTCCTCAAAACCTCTTACTTTTAAGCTAAGTGCCAAAAAATGCTCATGTGCCAGCCAATGACTCATCTTTTAAAAGCCTGGCTTTTGGAAGGTGGTTTTCATTTCAGGAACTTAGGATTGCTTCCTGGATATGAAACATTGTGGGATCATTAATTAGACTAGAAAAATGTTGAAAAAGAAGGATTTAAAATATTTAAACATCACTCATCTTTGGGGGTTCTGCTTAACTAGAGATACGTGGGAGTTCCAAGCAAAGAAAAAAACAGGAAGGCCAAGACTTTGGCTGATAACTCCAAATGGCCAACATCCACCTCTTTTTTTTTTTTTTTTTTAATCCTAAAACATATTTTAAATCATTTTAATCATTTTTTAATAATGGAACCAGACACATAGATCACATTTCCTTGAAAAGAGTAGAAACACTATCCTTTTTTTTTTTAAACGTGGGTGCAAAGGGAAAACGTATGATGACATTCCATCTCTTCCTCCCCTGTGCTGTGTTTCACCCATTTCTCAACACACAACAGACATGCAGCCCTTATCAGTGCTGTGGTTACATGTCATCATTTTGCCATCATGCAAGGCAAGCTTCTGAAGTGCTCTGTTGCTTCTAGGGATTTCCTTGTTTACACACCACATAAAACCTTGCTTGCACCACAGGAAAGGCATGTGGGAACACAGAAGCCTGTACACAGGTGAGGGCATCTAGCAGGAGTCAGGGTGAAGGAAGGTCACACATCTCCTCTTAAGCCTGGATCGTTTCTGTTTCGAGGCAATAGAGCTTATCAACTCCAGCAAGTTAATGACTGGATGACTCAAACAGCTATTTTTCTAGAGGGAATAAACAAAGTGATAAAAACTAGAAAGCTGAGAAAAAAAGGAGATATTTATTAGGTTCAAAACTAAACACGAACTACCTCTTCTTATGTTTGATGCAGGCTCCAGCACAGTTATTCAGGGTAACTGCCTTTTTTTTTTTTTTTAATCCTGCTGAGATCATTCATTCTTTATATGTCAAGGCTAGCAACTATGACTCTCAAAACTTGCTTATAAACACACTTCACGTCTTATGCGTAGGACAATCTGCCAGCACGCAGGTGCCCTTGTCCATGGGTGTTGGGTGAAATATATATATATAGCTATCTGGTTATTCTGGGATTGGTAACATCCTGGACTGACACTGCAATCTGTTAAGAAGCAGTTTTGAACAAGTCTAATGAGATGGTATAGATTTTCTGGGAGCATCAAAGGCTGTTAAAATTTTCGTCCCACCTAATTGCTCTTCTGTGTCAAAGACAAACCAGCATTGAATGTTTCAAAGTAAGGTCAAGAGTCCTCGGTTTAGCCTTTAGTCTTTTAGTTACACCAGTAACTGGCACTGGAGAAAGGTATTCCTAACCACTCAGCTGAAGCATATATATGTTTAGAAATTAGACAGCTCACCAAACTTTGCGCCCTTTTTATCCATTGGCATGTTTTGGAGCAACTACTAATGGAAACAAAACGTTTTTTCTCCTTACACCAATCAGCCAAAACCCCAGAAATTTCTCTATCCTGTTGAAAGCAAACAAACATAACAAAACAAATCAAAAAAAACCCCATCCAACTTTACCCAATATCCACTTACCCAATGTACAGTTTTAGTCACAGAAATGAAGACTCAAACCACTTTACTAAGAGTCAGAATGAAAACATCCCATGCTATCTTTTTCTTCTTAGTGTGTTGAGATCTGCAAGTTAGGTAATCTTGCTCTTTTTCACTTAAAACATGTAAACCACAAGCGATGCCATTCTCTCTAAAGCCTCTGAGTGAGCCACAACGCAAACACAGCCAAGCAATCAGCGTCACTTACTGCCATGGTACACTGGAAGCAGGTTTTTACCCACATTGGTGGGATGGTTTATACAGTGGCACACTTCTGATCTTCACTTAATTTCCTGCTAATCACCCTTGCTTGCGGAGCCCAGCCTGGCTGGATGCGCAGGTCGCGGAGTTGCTGCCAAGAGCAGGGAGCTGCTCAGCTTCCTACACTAGGTGGCATGGAAGGACCAAGTTTCGCCACCCCCAGCACTGCCTGATGCCAGATGACGCTATGTGTCTTGCAATCTCTTTTCCTTGTGCTCTGCAGAAATATTTATTTACTTACTTGCTTGTTTATTTATTTATTTACTTATTTATTTATGTATTTAATCACGTGGCAGAATTTTATCCAGATAATTGCTGAAGTTCTTCTTGGAGGGGTTTGCTTCTGACTTGTCCATTCCTACAGATTGGGAGCTCTACAATGTCCTTGGTGGCTTTCCCTCTCGACTAGTCCACATTGATTTCCAGCACTTTTATACACCCTAACTCTGTACCTTACTCAGGTAAGTCTCGGGTTTCCCATTAGTTCTCCTCATTTCCCCATTACTCATTACAGATGGAGAAAAAACAGCACTTGGAAATTTTGCAATTCACAGGGCAGGGACTTGGCACCCTATGTCTAAAAACACATTTTTAGTGCTGCAGAATCAGACCACTTTTGATGTCTGAAATAATCAGGACTCTCGAAGAAGTCAGTTTGCTCCTTACATTGCTTAACTAATGAGCTGATTACTGCAAATTATTGACCCTATAAAGCCACCAGGCTGGATCCATCAGTACTGTCACTGGGAAGGGCAGCATTGCTCAACGCTGGGGTTGCACTAAAAGTACAGCATGTGCAGCTACAGTCCTGCTGCAGCCCTCCTAATCCTTACTCCTATCCCACCACGGATACAGATGTACAATGAAGAATGTCCCAGTCAGTTGAGGATGTTTACATGGCCCTAAATCATGTGGAAGAGAACACTTAGAACACAGTCATTAACCTGTATTGTTACCTCTCCACTGTCATCACAAAGTACCTCATTTCTACCTGGCAGTTTCCAATACCACCTGGATGCAACGCCATTCCCATTACCTCACCGTTCTCCCAGAATGCTACTTAACAGCTTTCCAGCAAATAAACCCTGCCCATGCACCCATCTCCCCACGCCTGCCCCAGCCCTTATGTGTAATTTGCCTTCCATTGCCTGGGGCAGCAACAGGGGGTAGATTATCTCTTGAGGTGTTTTCCATCTCTGTTTTCTATGATTCCCTGGGGACAGGCTTATCTCTGAAGTAACATCTTGCAGGATTCCAGGGTTACACCGGTGAACGTGTTAAGGCCAGAAACGGGGAGGGAGATGCCTGGTATTAATAGCAGAGGCATGGCTTTTCAAAGTGGAAGATTTTCCCATTATGTGAATGAGGCTGAGTAACTCAGGGTTTTTTTGAGCTTGGGATTAAGAATTCAGGTCTCAAGACTATTTACTGTTGTTTTTAAATCTGATTCTGCAGCCCCAGCTATTTAACTCTGTCTTGCCCTGCATTCTGCTCTCATGTCCATACTGGGGTGATTTTTCTACCCTTTTCTTCCCTGTACTGAGCTCGCAAACTCTCCCTTCCTCTCTGCCTGTCCAGACCTTCCATGGCCCTTTCCAGGATACCAGGAGAACCAGAGAGGCCACCTGTATCTGGAGTAGAAAAATAAAGAAAAAGAAAAAAAAGAAAAAAAGAAAAATCCCTGGAAGCAGGTTTAAACCATGGAAGGCTAGGGTCAGGCACAAATCTCAAAAGTATGTTTCAGCCTAGTTTTGGTTCAAGGAGATGTCCAACAAACACACCCTCTGGCCATTACAAACATCTGTATTTCATCTCTTGTTATCTCTGGTGATAAGCACCAGCGATACATTTCAGTTTCCATGGTACCTACAAAGTATACTTCCTGCAGGATAAGGGTTCCTATGAGGAGCTATAGACTACTGCACTGTCAATACTTTGCACAGAGCAGCTCACTGTGCAGCACAGAAGGAAGAAGGCAATACCACCACACAGTTCTTTCCCAGCTGCATACCTCCCCGTGTTTCAAAATAACACATAAAACCTCCAAGTAGCTTCAAGGAAGACCCATGAACAAACTAAATGAAACCATGCCTTTTGGGTGACTGTACAGCAATATGTCCTCAGTTTCACCAGTGCAGGTGTAAACAAGAGAGAAAAATTACACATAGGGCACAAACACATGACAATGTGAAACACTATAAAGTTTTAATTGCCACTTATTTGGTTAAGCCTTTCATAGCTCTCTGCTGGTGAGTCTTGAGCAATGTGGTCATTCCATTCTCAGGCTCATAAAAATTTACTGCACGCCTTCACGTGTTCTCCCTATATAGCTCCACTTTATTTCACTGGCAAAATAAGGCCAGCTGGAGCTGCAGCTCTGATTAGCTGAATGCTTGGGATGCAGAATGCAGTCCCCAGAATACATCATATTCATGGTAATATTCTGACTGTAAAAAAGGCTTGACTTTTTAAGCTTCTCCAGAGATGCAGAAAATGTAATGTGTCAGAAATAGGGACCACCTACACATCAGATCACACTTACAAGGATAATGTATGCAGGCGTATAAAACTGCCAAGGAACAACGCAAAGCCACACAGAAAGGGGTACTTCCCCAGGCTACTGACTGGTTTATTCCACATCTCAGCTGCCTTTATTAGGCAGCTGAGTGACATTTGGTATCATCCAAACCACCTGAAGGGATGAAATTTAACTGTTCTTGGATAGCCAGCACCAGGGACATTATGATTTTAAAATACACCAAAAGACAAAGTCACAAGCAAACAGCATTGCACATTCATACCTGCTTATTTCCAAATAATAATCAAAACCGGTTAATATTAATTTCCTAGTAGAGACACTGAAACAGCTCCATTAATTGTTAAGATTCCAGTTATTATTATTGTCAAAGCACTTTCACAGGGAGGGATTTAAAACATTTTTCTAAAGGGAAAGAAAAGAAGGAAGAAATGCAGCTCTGTGACTCAGAGGTGCAATTGAAATAAAAATCTAAATGTTGTCACAAGTGGCACCACTGAAGCCCAAAGCAAAACACTACATCTTGGAAATTTCCAGAGGATCTCAGAAAAATTCAGTGCTTTTAAACAAAGAGCAGCAAAATGAAAAGAATGTCAAAAAAAGAACTTGAAAAAAAAATGAGTAGTTAAAGCTAAATCATTACTTTTTCTACTGCCCAGAGAGCAGCAAAAAATGGTTGATACACAGCTTGGTACTGCAAACTAGTACTTCACTCTTACTGCACTTATTCTACACAGCTAAAGAGCAGAAGAAAGGAAGAGTGTGGGGCTTCCCATCATGAGTGTTCCTGGACATTTCTCACGTTCCTCAATAAACTTGAACAAGATTCTTGTTTGGGTTCCCAGAGTTTATCTGAAGACTCCTCAAACAAAAGCAGACAGCTTTGCTTAATGCTGCTATGATTATGTTTTGTAAGCTTTGGGAAGAAAGAGCAGGAATGGAAAATGTGTAGCGGCAGCCCAGCTCCACCTCAGACACATCTGTCCACAGGCATGGACTGTTCTGTTCAGATGCACCACGTTCCCAAGTTGTTATGGTGACTGAAACCTTGGACAGCACAAGACGTCAAGCTTCAGCCCTGCACGCTCTGCAGTGTGGCTGCACTTCCCAGCTGAGTGTTCCAGTCCCCTGGGCATTATTCTCACTCTTGTTCTCAGCACCTGGAGGTGATTGCAAGGTGCTACCAGAGGCACAGGGTTTCCTAGTGGCTTGGACACTGTGCTGGGGAGCAATGAGTGCCCACTCAAAGCTGGTGCATCCTTTAGAGACAGGTCAACCTTGCAGATTAATGTCCTACAAATCCCTATCCAGTTGCTGAATCTCCTTAGGTATTCCACTTAAAGCCATTCTACTTGGAATAAAGTACTTTTAACAGGAGCTGAAGCAGAAAACAAATGTGAAAATGATTCATGCTTCTGGGAAGTGGTTGTCTGGCTTCTAGAGCATGTGGCAGTGAATGTAAAATGCTGCACACAGAGTGGCTGTCTCATCAGGAGACACCAAGGAGCAATGCTTCAAGCCTTGCCACATGCACAATCAGCTTGCAGGCTGCTAGTGAAAATACTGTCCTATTACTCTCAGATTTCTTCAGAGCTGGAAACTGAACTAGTTCTCCTAAAGCTTGATATGTGTTGGAGGCTACTGGATAATATATCCTCCCATAGCAGCTTTTGTGAATCTAGCACTTCTTTTTTTGGTCAGCAAGGACCTCAATCAAAATCTTTTGAACATTTTAGATGTGCTGAGATTTTGCTTCACCAAGAAACAAAATTTTTACAAAATTTTACAAGTTTCTTTTTGTCTTAGAATGAGGGTGTGAGTTGGCATCTGAGCCAGAAAAATCAGTGAAATGCACAGCTCTTCTGGTGGCAGATTGTTCCCTGTAGGAGGTCTCTGGTTGTTCTTCACTTCTCATGGGTGTTACAGAAGTAGTTCTCGGGGAACTATAAAAAAGGAGAAAGGAAGGTTGTTTGGCATATTCAGAATAGCATGTTCATGTAATCAGAAGAAAATATTGCATAGAGTTCTGTGAATGGTACACAGATACTATGGGCAATTGGAGCTTTATACATTTATGTAACTTGTAATTAATTAATTCAATTATTCAAAGAAAATTACTTCACACCCCCACAAAATACCCTGTTTCTTACTAAGGAGACAGATATGCCTGGTTTTACACTCAAGTAATGTCACTTCCAGCAGAAGCTCATTTATTAAAATACCAGAATACTGCTGTATGATGCCTATCGTAACACCCACCTCCCACACACACAGGGCAGCATGTGTCTTGTAACAAAGGAGGCATTCATAGCTATTATCTTGAAAGGTAGTAGGGGCGATGAATGCATTAAAAGGGACCAGAGAAATGTTCACTTCACCAAAGAAAAGCTGAAATAGCTTAGGGGTGTTTTTACTGGAAGTTGTGGTGCCTCCACATTTGCTATCCCAGGACCAACTTTCCCTTTCATTGCCAAGAACTTCATTGAGCTTTGAACTTCTTCAGTTTTGCAGCTACCAAGAACTCTGAACCTAAACACTCTGCGCTTTCAAAAGGACCAAAACTAAATTTGTATCTCAGCTCTTTGGGTAGGGTTTTTTTGGCTAAATTTCTTTGCAACTTCAGCTGGACTAGTTACCCTTGGGGCATCTGCTGCTGATTTGAGCTCTGTTGCAGGCAGGAGCAGGAGAGGGCTCCTGAGAGCCCCTTTGATTTGGTTAGACCGGGTTGGTGACTGGATTCACTGCTCCTCTGCAGCAGGGTGCTAGCTGCACTGCATTTTTGTTTTATTATCACTCTAGCAGCCCTGAGTCTATTAATATGTATTTTGTGAAAAAAGAGTCTGGCACTTTCAAAAAGGGAAAGGTGGCAACGAAGAGAATCTTAAGCTCCTAAACACACTCTAAACTATTACAAAAATTTTACCAAGAGCTGCAAATTCTTGAAATAGAATTAAATTAGAAAAATAAGAAGAAAAAAGAAAAACTCAACCTGAGTGCTGTCAGGTCACTCTATGCAAATTGAAATCTCCAATCTTACCCTCCTGTATTGCTTTTGTTGAACACTTTAAAAAGATTTTTTTGGTTTAGGGGTCAGCCCTCCACAGTGGCCACCTGAAGTTGGCTACAACCTGTTTGCCCAGCTGGTAGTTGAGGGTGCTCAACAGGTTTAACTGCAAAGTGGTCAGCTCTGCTTTCTTAGCTCTGACAGTGTTATTCAGAGCAAGCAGCCCAGCCCTGCCTCTGGTGTTGAAACTGACTAAGGCCCCTGGGACCCAGCCTGGACACAAGTGGCTTCCAAGCCGGAACAGCCAGATTGGAGGTTTTTCCATTAGTCACAGGACAGAGATCAGCAGTCATGGGGATTGTGTAGGTTACACCTTCACCTTTCCTTCAGTGAGTTTAACTCCTGAAGCGCAGCCGACGCTTGCTTCATCGCAGCGCCTTGTCCCGGCCAATGCTTGCAGGAAGCAGGAAAACTGAACGCATGCTATATAAAGCAGCAGAAAGACACACATTGTGTAACAGATGTCTGTTGAAAGGAGATAAAGAGACAGCCTGATTTCTTTCCTGTTTTTTTTTTTTTCGTTTGCCTGTGTCCTCATTCCCCTCCGCCTGCCCGCCTTGCTGTCTGGGGGAGGTTTCAGATTGCATTAGCGTTACCTCCCCTGCCTTGGCTGCCCCTCGCAGAGGCTTCGCTGCCAAGACACCGCCGCTGGCCGCCCGCAGCTGCTGCAGGGCCAGCTCCCGCAGCAGGACAGGCACCTCTCAGTGACAGCGCCTCAGCCTCAGGGGTGGCAAAGGGTCTACAGGCAGATGTGCTGGGGAGCAGAGCAGCTACACAGCACGGCAGCTCTCCCCGTCTCCAGCTGCCACTTGCAGTTGCCATAGGTAGGGTATCTTTAGTAGCTCTCAAAGCCTACTGTTTCAACACATATTACCCCCAGTTAGACCTCAGTTCTCACCAGGGAAAAGGTATCCTTTTTTTTTTTTCCCCTCAAGGAACTTCACGGTACTGTGCAATGCCTCTGGTATCTAACCTCATTAAAGGAGCTCATCTAATTCCACCATGCTGAGGAAACTCTCACCTCCCTCAAAGGCAATGATTCAAGATACTGATCAGTGCAATGAGGATGTCTGGGGGTTTTTCTATCTACTGCTTCAGTCTGGGCTACTCCTTCCCCCTTTACTGTAGTCACAAACACTGTGCTCCCCTTGCCGAGTAAGGCATCCAGTCTCTTCTTGGATACGATGCCTCGGGTGTATCTAAATTTAAGCCAAGTGCCAAATAATTAAAAGGGGCCCTGAGCACACCCAGAAGAGACTATTTTCTGCTTTTCTATACTCTTCCCTCTTTACTGCTCTCTGTTGTTGCTTTCTCTGGTTTCTGTCATCATTTTCCTTTGCAGCCTTTTGGGGTCTGAGCAGAGGAAGACACCTCTCCTGAAGAAGAACCTTAAAAGAGATACTTTTAGCCCTGAAACACAGTTAGAGCTGCTGACCATTAGGTCTCTTTCCCTGGCTGTTAAAGGGGTGGTAAAGGATCACTTTCAGGATTCAGGATATGTCTTAATAAGGTCTGACCTAACAACATGACAGCGGCTAAAGTCGCTCTGTTCACATCTCTGGAGATAAAGTTAGGAAGCTCTGACCTTGAAATTATGAGTCATGAAAGGACTAACAGCAACCACACACAGAATATGGAGATTTCTGAAAAACTGAGGGTACTCCCACTCCCACTCTACTTTCCCTGATGATACCTGTCCCCATCCTTCAGGCTGGCACAGCAGACCCTTGTCAGGACCAGTGAAAGGTCTTGAGAGTAATTCCTTTGAGAAGTGGCTGAGGGAGCTGGGGTTGTTTAGCCTGAGTAAAAGGAAACTTGGGGAATTCTTATCACTATCTACAATCACCTGAAAGGAAGCTGTTGCCAGGTGGGGATCAGTCACTTCTCCCAGGCAACCAGAGACAGGACAAGAGGAAATGGCCTCAAGATGCTCTAGGGGAGGTTCAGCTGGACATCAGGAAGATCCTTCACTGGAAGGATGGTGAGGTATTGGAATGGGCTGCCCAAGAAGGTTGTGGCATCACCGTCCCTGGAGGTGTTCATGAAGTAATTGGACATGGCACTGAGTCGTATGGTTTAGTTGACATGATGGTGTTTGGTCAAAGGTTGGACTTGATGATCTTGAAGGTCTTTTCCAGCCTTAATGACTCTGTGATTCTATGAGTTATTGCTAACAACACTTAACCACCTCCAAAAGGTTATTATTAAAGTCATTCATTACATTAATTTGCAGCCCTCATTTAACGTCAGCAGACCTTTATCTTTCAGCCTAGGGGGTTATGCTAGCTCGTGCAAGCCAAAGCCCAATCATAACAAGTGTTTCAGGTTGTAATTACAGGGTGATTTCCAATGATACCAACTGCCTATTTTGCCTCCGTACATTTTCAAGTCCAAAGGTTATTTCATTATTTCAATTCCTGTATCTCTACACAAGGGGGAAAAAATCTAATAAACAGATAAATGAATGGAAAGAAAATAATAAGTTTTGAATAATAAATAAACTGGACAGCCTGTGTCTGTACTCAATGCAGAGGAAGAAATGGGGGCTGGCTGAGATAGGCCCAAGGAGTTCTCTTGACAGGCAAGGGGATCTCTTCAGCAGCAGGATGCCCTCTCTTTCGTTAGGAGGGGAAAGGAGCAGCACAATTGCAGACTTCATTCCTCATTTCTTTGCAGCCCTTAAGTTGAAATCAGTTCATATTCCTCCCACATTTCTCCTCCTCCACGGTGTGTTAAATTTTCTTGACTCAAAAAATTATGCCTGCTACTCCCCCGGCCCCATCCAGCACGGTTCAGAGGAGGGGGAAGATAGCTCAGTGAGCCACTTAGGCAGAGGCTTAAAGCTAAATAAGCAGCTAAGTGCTTGGCTGGGTCAGGAACCTCTTAGTTTGGATAAACATGCTTTTGCAGGAGGTGTTTTAAGAGGTTTAGGACGCTGTCCTGACCAAGTTCCTTCACAATTCCTAAGCACAGAGCTAGAATCTCTGAAAATACTATTATTGGGTTCTTTTTTTTAATTACTATCTTTAAAAATAAATCTAAGTGAAATTATATTTCAAGAAAAAAGCACAGGAACAGAGATATATTTACATTCTTATTTACACAGCAGTTAATGAGACACAACATAATGAAATGCTAAGTTAATGGAGGAGGACACCATTATGAATATAAGCACTGCTGAAACATTTTTTACGTCTGTTTTCTGATCAGTATGAACAGTTACATTTAACCCAAGCCAAATTTCAGGAATGCAATAATTTCCATTGAAAATAACATGGTGTTTCTTATTGGTTTTTTTTTATGGTTATGTCATTTTTTGATAAACACACTTTTGAAGGACTACCAGAAAGAAAATATTTTACCTGGAGAAGGAGTGTTGACTCTAAGGCACAACAAGAGACAATTAATTATTATGTCAGAGAATAATTACTTTTCTTGGTTGTATACTAAGAATTATCATTTTTTCGAAGACCTGTCCCTTATGCTCCTGTATTCATATCAACTACAAGATAATGGGTTGGACTTGATAATCTTGAAGGTTTTTTCCAACCTAGTTATTCTGTGATTCTGTGACAAATAACTTTTTTTTTTAACCCAAGCTCTAAGGAAAAAAAATAAATTGCCTAGAAAGTGGAAATAATTGCAAGAAATTTTTGCTAACAACAGGCATAAGGAATGTGGTAAGATGTAGGAAACACATCTGACAAGATGGTCCCAGCCTATTTAAAGGTTGTGGAATGCACCTCTCCCTTAGAGAAACTGCTGACAAGCGGCCAAAACTCTGAATTGCAAATCCTCCAGCCATGAATAAATCAAAGAAAATTCCAAGAAATAACTTAAAGTAGCTTAAGTGACTTATTTTGCTATAGTAACTGCAAATTCTCTGTGAAGATATATGGGATCTGCCACAAGTCAAAGGTATTTAAGCCACCCTCAGTGAGTATTAAGGCTCTCCTGCTAAAAACACGTTGTATTGAAACCAAGCATGTCTGCATGGATCTGATGAGGTTCCCACTGGAGACTGAATTTTGCTGGAGAGTCAATGAGCTCATTAGAGTAAAATGGCCAGTAGGCTGCACTGTTGGTCTGGGAACACCAGGTAATTTTATTTCAGGGGTATTTATGTGGCTAAGGAAAATCTTTTCCTTCTGGGGAAGGAACCTTGGGAGTGCATTCAAAGAAATGCATTCCTTGGAGTAGCACATTTATTAAGCAAGCTTTAGCAAGCCAACCTATCCACTATCACCCTGTAGGGGCTCTGCTCTGCCCTGAGCTGTTAGTGCCTGGAGCCATGCAGGGAGCTTCGGCTAGGATCACTGGCTGGCAAAAGGCAAGTGTTTCCTGAGCATTGACTGTTTCACTTACAAAGAAAGAGCAAAGATCTGTTTCACTGAATGGGGAGGGAGCAATCGGAAAGCCTTGAAACTTACAAGAAGAAATGGGATGTGCCCAGTCCCAAAACTACAGTTGTTCACTCTGAAGACAGATAAGCCTCAGTGAACTCCTCCCCCAACCCATAAGATGCTGCAGTGGGTGGGCTGCCAATTCCTTGTAAACTCATGAAAAAATTGTAGGTTCAAAACCATCTCTGCAAATGTCTTTATCAGATATGGTCAAAAATTTTATTACTCTCAGAATCTCTTGTCTTGTTCATGGAAAAACTTCCAACCATTTTGTTAGTACTTGGCTGCTGACAGCAAATATAGATTGCCTACTCCTGCCTCAATCAAGCAAAGGTGTACACACATCAAAACCAAACCAAAACAAAGCAAGCCATGATCCATTGATGATCCCATGAGATACATCTGCACAAGGGCCTCTCTTGTCTTACACGTATCCTCTCCTGTAACACAAACATCACCTCTGCTGTGCCAATGCTCTTTACCCTGCCTGCATTTTACACAGTTCATTATGTGATGGCAAATCACTGAGTGACTGCATCAAGTTTGTGGTCGTTGGAGACATTTTAACCAGAATGCTGAGGGAAGCTGAGGGACAGGGTGAAGTTAGGCCACTTCCTATTTCAAAGGGAGACATTTTCATCTCCTTGAACTTTGTGGCTGTCTTATAAATGGTGATCTATCAACTCTACTGACTCACTTTTTCTTTCGGGTTTGTCATAGTTTTCTTTTATAAAACACATAAAATGTTTGTGTGGATCAAAGATATTGCAAAAACAAGTGGGAATCCATAACTGGTGAGACCCTCTGATGGTTAAAATTTAAAATTCGTCCTAACCTGGACTTCAAAATCAGATTCAGTTGTTGACTATTTTTTTTCTTTTTCCCCTCTTTGATACAATGTTATTTCAATATACAATCAATTATATCTTCTGCTTTATGAGGCAAAGACATTTTTCCACAGCAGACCATTTGCCTACAAGCTATTTGCTTGATGTTTTCACATCAAGTCATCTTTTCTGGCATTTAGGACATGAATCAACAGCAAAGGAATCTGCTGTCCCAGTCAATTTAAACATTCTTTTTCAAGCTTCAAAACTCCATTTTCTAAATTTCTACAATTTTCCCAGATCTGAACTGATGCACAACTCTGTGTGACATTCTGCACCTAAGATTAATACGAGGCTTATTCTGGGTCTCTTATCTTCCAGTATTGCTCTGCATGACATTTGTCACTATAGTTATGTCACATGTGAGCCAGTATTCATATTCCTGCGCAATTCATGGGTGTTACTACTGCATTTCAGTCCTCAAATTCTCATTCTCCAAGCATCTCACTTCTTCCTTCTTTACCCATTGTATTGGGGTACAATTCCCTCAAGTGGGATGTTCTGTTGCAAATGTCCTCAGTCTTATGGAAGTTCTTTTATTATCTCTTTTTTTCCTCATTGCAACCAATTGATCCACTTTCTTCAAGTTTCTGAAGTATTGCCAGTTTCCATGGGTTTACTGAGCAAATATAGATTAAAAAATAAAGTCTTCACAATATGACAGCCTGATTTTGGATCTTTCTTTCCCTCATGTTTATTTGATTGAAATTTGCCCTTGCCAAGTTTGCAGCTATGAGCTGCTGTCTGACCTTCCACTTCCACTGGGCTGCTGCAGGAATCCAGTGGTGCATTGCACATACTCAAGGCAACTCCACTCATTCCATTCTCACTGCCTTTGCTCTGAAAGGCAAAATCTAGCTCAATACCTAAAGTTGTCCAGAGTCTGTTTATCCTGCAAATCCCTGCAAAAATGGATAATATTCCACCCAGCACTGTTTCATGAGAAGTGAGACCCAAAGGAAAACTATCTTTTCCTGGGGTCCAGACAGACCTCACAGAGTTTCACTTTCCCAGAGTTTTAGGGGAGAAATGAACATTTTGGGTTTTGTATTAATTCTTCATGAACACAAATATGGTGTGTAACCAAACATGCAAAAATTAGCAGATACATATATGTAATTTTCCTGGGGTTTTGTTTACCTTTTATTTTAAGCTTCAATTAAATTCTAAAGACAAACATCTTCACTAGAAAGCTTTTGTCTCTAGCCTCTTGTCTCATCCACTCTCTTGGGTGTCCTTGGTAATTCATGTGCATTTAACAGTGCTGGGATTTCCCTGTCTTAAGGATTTCCTCCTGCAGGCTGTTCCTCAGCTGTATGAGCTGATCATGTCTTAACATGATTCAAGAGGGTAAGTTCTCCCTCCTTTGTCAGATGGGTTTCTGATTCACCTCCTTTGACGACAACAGCCCCTTGCCAGGTGACAGCATTACCAAACTGAGTTGTGCAGCGATGAACCAGTTTGGCTTGCCATTGCTCAGCATGTGGGCATTGCAAGGCATTGCTAATTGTCAGTGCAAGTCCAGTGCCAGCTCCTCCTAGGAATGCTAGCTGGTCCGAGTCAGAGGGTGTAAGCTAGTGGGAACACAAAGATCAGCCTTCCGATACAACGGAGTTTCCCGTATCACACAAATTTACAAAATCCATAACCCGTAAACTTTTCTTACACAAACCTCCAAATCATCACATCTGCCACAAGACATCAGTTGCCTCCAGCCTAACAAAGTATTACAGCACTTAATCTCTTGTGTGTCCTAATATACCTCATTCGGCTCAGTAGAATGCACTGGATATTAGTGTGTCACAAGTACAATGCAGAGAAGAATCCAGCAAAATAAATATTCTGTACCGTGGAAGCAACCTATCCTCCCATGATATCAAGAATTCCATGGGAGAGCAAAGCCCATGACAGGGATACTACAGGATATTCTTTTAAATTAATTAAACTTCTCACTCAGAATACATAAAACTAAAGGCTGAATTTTCTAGCTTGCTCCGGTTGCACGTCTCATTTCATCCCTGAAATTTTAATTATTCTGCTAGTGAGTTAGAGTCTTAAATTAAATTCTAAAGAATGGCTTGGATGTTTTCTTGTTTTTTGAGCAGTTGAGTTCCTTCAGGAACATTCAATATACCCAAAGGTTCCAAAAAGCAATTCACTACAAGTTAGAAGTTGCTTTCATATGTTCTACCTTGTCTCATTCTCAGCAGCAGCCAGGTGTCACATACAGCTTTTTGTTAAAATATCTCTTTGCAAGTTTCATTATTTGAGCTTGGTCTCCACACAGAGCTGTTTCAATATCATTGTTCCTGGGAGGGACAGATATCTGAATGCAAACAGTACAAAATAATCATGTAATAGGAAATGTAACCTGCTACAAGAAAAGATACTTCCAGCCTTTTTAGGGCTTTTTGCTGTTTCCTTTACTATTGTCACTCCCTCTTTTGGTTATCAATTTGCACTTTAGAAAGACCAGTGACCTACCCCTGACTCTTGGGAAACTGTGAACTTCGTCCTTTTTTCAAGCTTTCCTCTAACCTGGGAGTTCGTTGCCTGGGGCTTTGTCCCCTCCAGGCCACCTGGAACAGCTTCCAGATTTCTGTGCTGATGGGAACAGGCCAAAGCCTGTGGATTTTCCTTCCATGTTGCTGTCAACCTTCAGTAAGCTGTCACTAGACTGGTGGTGAAGGGCAACTGTGACAAAAAGACAACAGGAAACTGTTCAAAAAGTTTAAGCTTGCTGGGAAACTGTGAGTGTGCAGCCCTGAGGGTTATGGTAGCAACTTGACATCATGAGTGTACATTCAGTGAGGTGGAACAAACAGATTTCTAAATACAACTGTCTATGGTTTATTGTAGCCACATATAGTCTAAGGACATATATATTTGGTCTGCAAAAGTACAGATCTGGTTTTGATTGCTGTTAATACATTTTGTACTCACCTGGAAACCACAGAAAGTCAAAGCAAAACTCAGCTCCAGGCATTTCTTTTTCCATCCAGCTGCTCATGAAAATCATGCAAAATTAAAAGCCAAATCCTCTGCAGAATTAAATTAGGATATCTCTGTTATTGGATCTACACCAGAAGAAATGAGGCACTCTAGAGGGCTGCCTGTGTACTAGGGGCAGGCTCAGTCTCCCCAGGGGCCAAGACACATGCTCCATGAGGAAGTTTGGCCTCCAGTGCATGCTAAAGGGTTATCTAACCCTTGAGCATGGAAAAACTGCTGGGTTTCCTGTGCTTGAGAAATAGGGTTACCCATTACACTGCCACAAGTGTTGTGCTTGGAAGGATGCTCTGTCTGAAACAAAATCTTGGCCAAAGAGGCAGACAAAATCTGTGACTAAAAGAGCTTACAAGTTAAGGCACAGACCGTACGATGATTTTAAATATATTTAATCAATGGGGCCTCTCTGGGTGTGTTAAGCACATACCTCTCTCTGGGTAGGACCAACCCCCTTGAAATTTCTCTCTGTGGGAGTTTGCTGTAGAGACAGACTTTTTCCATTCTCTTGGTCTTTTCTTCTTATGGAGCATTTGCACACAAAAACTCCCACAGTTCTTCCTGAGGTAGGAAGCCTTTGGAGGGTATGATGGAGAGCTCAGTTTTTCCTTCACAATGAGCAAGACTAATACAATTAATGCACAGAAAATAAAGCCTTTCCCCTTAGGAGCTGGAAGCTCCTTTGCTGGCACTCCCAGCTCTTCTTAGCAAGCACCAAGAATTAGTCATGAACATGAACTCCCAAACCCCCAGCCCAACTGGGATGCATTTAATGCTACATAGCACTGCTCTTATTCATGTTTAATAAACACCCGTTCACTTAAGTAATCCTATTGATGTCATCAGCATGAGAAAGAGTTGCAAAATCTATCTGCTTTTAAGCAGTATTGTGTGTCATGAGGTTGGTTTTAGCATGGGTATAAATTTTTATCCATTCAGCTTACACAGCCTGTTTCATTGTCCATCTTAACTCTGGGTTCCCAACCAAGGTGACAGATTCTTGTTCTTCCCAGAGGCCAATGCAGTCTTCTGAAATTCCCTCTACTTCCCAGGGAATTTCTCTGAATACAAAGCAACATCCTTACAAGTAATTCTCTCCTTAGCTTCAGTCCCTGATATCACTTTAAAAATTATTGACACCCAATTCTTCTCTGCCATGATCCCAGACATCAGCAGAAACAAGGTACAAAAAAAAGGAAATAATATTTCCAACTCTGATATGCAATCTGAATTCCTAAAGTGCAAAGGGTTGCTCATATGCTGTAATGCAAACCCTGGGAGGTAATGTTTGCCTGTAGTTTGACTTTTTACTAGGATAAGAGGGAGCAAGCACACACCTGAGTTATGAGTTGAGCCAGTTCCCCTTCTTCAGCTCAACTAGCCTGCTCATATTTTAGATTATGCTGTAGCTTGGTAGTAGCTTGAGCTGCAGAGAGAGGCTGGAGCTGACATGACTGTGACTGGACATTTTGGGCCACTGACTTCAAACACATTTCCACTCAGAGGAGCAGGTGACTCACCAACCTTGCAGCTCAAATAAGGTGAGATGCTGTGGTATCAGATAGCCACTTAGTCAATACAATAGCCTTTTTTCCTAAGGATAAAGAATGCCTGCCAAGAAAAGGGCAGTGGTTCAAGCTGTGGTTTAAACACTGAGTTTCCAAGTGGGGGACATGAACAAGGCTCTGGGCAGTTCTTGCACATCCTGCTGGAAGAGGTCACAGCACAAAGCAAGTGCCTCGTAAGTTCTTCAAGAGCCTTGTCCAGCACTGCACAGGACTACACCTCTGAAAAGACACGTCAGGGCTGAGCCACAGGGCATCCCTGTGCTACCCTGTTGTTGTAGGGGCTGCACAAACAGACCCACCCTGGGGGAGGATCATTGGCAGTGGGATGCAGGAAGAGCCGGGGCTGGGAGAACACATGCAACAGGACAACATGTTCCAGTGGGGTGTTAACTGTTTAGCCATCATCTGGTGTCCAGCACTGAGTGAAGGAGATTGATTTACAGCCTACCCTACCACCTGTAGTTTGCACCTGCACTGCTTGCACCATGTGAATTGTGTCACCCGTCAAGGACTTGAGCATGTAAGACATAACTTCCTTTTAGACCCTTTTAGGGCTACGTAGGCTTTGCCCAGCAGGGAGACACAGAATCTGTTTTGCTTCTAGTATGAGAGGATTTTATGTGGGAAGGAAGGGGCTCTTTATAAGTTAAATTTGGACAAAGATCTTGACATACTTCATGAGAAATGGGGAGAGAAGGGCTGGAGAAATTAGGAGGAAAACAACAGGAATGTGGTGCAAAATGACTCTGGCAAAAAGAAAATGGTATTTAGGGCTCAAGACTCAAACTCTTAGAAACTTACGGGCCCCTGCGCTAGAGGCACACCTATGCTCTGGGTACTAAACACAGCAATGAGTGCACAGGCAGGTGGTTCTTTATGTGGTTGCAGAAAGTCCTTGACAGCAGTCCTACAGCAGCAGCCACCAGGCAAAGCTGTGAGCCCTACTCATAGTGCCAAAATGCACCCAGGCTGCTCACCCCCCCATCACTGCTCTGGTTGTCCCCATGCTTACCTGCTGCCTGGCTGCTGGCAGTCAAAGCTCTTGGCAGAAGACAGCCCCTGATGGCTCCCCTCCCCTGTTGGTTGTCATTTTCTTGGCACTTGGGTTGGCTCTGTGTGTACAGGCATATGCACACACGCCCTCCCCACAGATAAGCACAGGGTGTGGTTACAAAGCATCCGTAGGGTTTCTTCCTAGGCAGGGACATACTTCTATTAGCCTGTATTTACACAGGACTTGGAGAACAAACTAAAGGCCAACCCTGCATATGTTAAGAAACACCCTGAAACCAGGAGAAGAAACAAACAGTACTGGGAACTGTGTTTTTATAACTCGCAAGAACAAAACAGCTTGTAGAAGGTATGAAGTAGTTGCATGAGCAGACTGAGTGGACTTGTGCCACTGAAGAGCTTTGAAAAAGGCAGCAATCCATGCTGAAAAAATATTGCTCACCAATATGCATGCAAAAATTTTTCACAATGAGGTGGAAACATCAGAAATAATAATAGTGGCATCTGTCTGAGGACAGTTGCTACCTTCTTACAACTTTTTTTTTTTTGTTTTGCATCTGGTTCCATTTATGACTCATACTTCCCAAACAAGCCATATGTTGCTGCAGAAGGCCTTTAACTTTGCTTGATTCGTATTGAGCTGTATTCCTGGCTGTCAGCCAAGTAAATGTAATAAAACCACTTTTTCCATCAAAAAATAAAAATTAAATCCCATTTGCAGTGAGATTTAATTAGCAGTCAGTAAGTCATTTTGGTGTTGAAAGCATGCACACTCATGTTTTGTTATGGCCTGATTTGCACCTTCAAACTCCATGGTAGCATTTTATCTGTTATAATGCAAAAAGGTTTCGTCTTCCCCTGCCTCAGCCCTCATTCCAACTGCAGATCCTATAGCATTTGAATGATGGCAATTTTTTGGAAAATGTGGCACCCTCTGAGCTCTTCTCTTCTGATGTTGCACTGTGCATCATCTATTTAGAGCACTGGGACATGTATTGGATCTGCAAGGCAAGATTTTGGTAGCAGGAGGGGCTACAGGGCTGCCTTCTGTGAGAAGCTGCCAGAAGCTTCCCCTGTGTCCAATGGAGCCAATGCCAGCTGGCTCCAAGACAGATGTGCTGCTGGTCCAGACTGAGCCCA